>VDFB02279231.1:0-49339 GCA_007258455.2 Sequoia sempervirens | reverse complement strand
TTGAAATAGGTTGCCATTTAATTGCAAATCCTAAACATTAATTATTTCATGTATCTCCTAGATTCTTGGAATGTGTTCAACAACACTAAGATTAGGATGAGATTAATATTTGGATGAAATAAATCATGAAATTGACATTTGTATTTATTCCTAAATAATAGGAGCATGTGGGTGCACACATGGTAAGGTGAAACTCACCTTGTGTTCAGCTAACTATACAGAGTAACAGTTAACACTTATGAGTACATGTAAAGATCCTAAGAGTTAGGATTTGATGTTTGCATGTTTGAATTTCGCCAAGTTCAATTAAGTTCACCGGCTTAGTTCACCACCCGCCTGGCCTAGTCAGAATCGGGCTATTCATTTTTAGTTCGCCTACCAGCTCACCGGCTCAGCCAGCTTTATTCTGCATGCATGTTGGTTATTTTGAGTCGCATGGTTAGCTTCAGCTAACTTGTAATGCATGGCTAATAACATTGAGTTGTATGACGTATAACGTGACCAGCCCTTCGCTAATTAAGGGATGACCATTCTCGGGAATGGTGTTGAGTAAATGTTTCAGTTAACAATAAAGCACTTGAAGCCAACTTGGGCGCCCAAGATGCTTTATTGGAATTAACTCCAATGCATGATAAGATATTTCTGATGGCTCAGTTAAGTAGCTTTAATTGTGGGTGCCATCTTTGAGGAATAGCTTTGGAATTATCACCGAAGTGAAGGAGAAGTTGTAGCTTTAGTTTGGGACACCCAAATGCATGATGCACATGTTGTAAGCTTTAGTCTTCACTGAAGAACTCTACTTGAAGGAATATGGCGTACCTTTTCAAGGGCTTGAGATTATGCATTGTAATTATCACCATTTGATTATTACAAGGTTGCATATTGTCTATATATCTCATTCAAGTTGAATAGAGTTGGAGAGTTGTTATTGCAGGTATGAAGAAGATTGGTAAAGACAGAAGAAGCATTCTCAAGCAAGAATTGGAGCTATTGTAATTCAGATTTTGAATAATAGAATAATTCTTGGTGGAGTTTTTCTCGAAAGGGTTTCTCCACGGTATATCTTGTGTGATCCTTCTATTATCCTGTCTAGTTCTTCTAAATAATTCTCTCTACATTCTACAACAGTAAAATGGATTAATCAAGATAATCATCCACAAAGAATTTATGTAACAAAGAAAAGACTTACTTAGAACAGCAACATAAAGTTTTACGAAAGTATTGCTTAAGAAAACACCTTCATTTTTTCAAATGTAATGGAGGCAAGTATATCTTGATCTTGATGAGGAAGGGAATCCTGATATTTTGTGGAAAGCATATCTTGATCATTGGATATGATGGAATCATGAGATGGTAAGGATTCATTAGATGAGGTGGAAGGAGGACTTGGAAGGATACTTTTCTCGTGAGATGGAAGGGAATCATCTTGAATGAAACAAAAAGAGATAAGGGGATCATCGTGAGGTTCTTGAGAGATGGGATCTTGGTCAGAGATTGGAAGGGGTTGGAGATTTTTGGTATCATTGGATGGAATAGAAAGAATACTTTGATCTTGATTTGTAGGGGAGTCTATGCTAGCATGCTTTGGACTAATAGATTGACATGACTCATTGGATGGAGATGGTATGATGAGAGAGGATGGTTGGATGAAATCGTTAACTTGGGTGGAAGACTCGTGAGGTTTATTTTGAATTATGGGAGATGAAGATAGATGCATGACATGGTAGGATTGCTCAAGATTATTTGTGTTTGAGAATTTAGATTTGGGTTTCTCATTTAGCCTTTGCAGAAATTCATGGACATTAAACTTGGATGATGTAGTTTTGGATGAGGATAAAGGCTTATGAGATGATTGCATCACTTCATTCAAATGTTGGGATTCAAGTTGTTTTTAAAGCTCTTTCAAACGATGGTCAAGATATTCAATCCTTTGGTTTTGTTCATAGGTCGTGGATGAATATGGAGGATAGCGGTTAGACATATTTGGTTGATGGTTTTGGAAATGTTTTGAGGTGTTGCAAGTTACTAGGTGTGATGTTTGTTTGAGGTCAATTGTTTGCGTTCAGATTTGTGAATGTTGTGTATATTGTTTGAAAAATCTAGAAAACACTTGACAAGCACAATGTTTTAGTGTAAGCAAACACACATAAGACAAGCACAATCCTAATAGTCCAAGGGTTTGTATACTTAGTATAGCCCACCGATATACCCTATATTAGTGCTAAACACCTCTCCTTCTCGAGAGCAGATAGCTTAGAAGGTTGGTGGCATAGGCTCCCTTCTTTGCACGCACTTATACGAGCACATCAAATTCGGATTCTTGGGTAATCACTTCCCAAAAATTGCTATCTCTACTCAAGGGGGTCAATAGTGAGTGTCTTCAGGCATGATATTGTACCCTGCACTATACCAAGCAATGGCTGAAAATGGTTGGATTCTCAACTAATAGGTGTTTAATTCAGGACCCCCGTTCGAGTGGCCATACATGGGGCGCAAGATTAAGCTCTGTTTAGGAGGAACTCTAGCCTAAAGAGGTTAAGCTCAACAAGGTTTTGGGGAGTAATACTTGGTCTGTATGACACATTTGCACTCGTAATCCTAGGCTCTCCATTAGGATTCACATTTATATACCGGTGAGGGGTAGCTTGGCCAAAAAGCTTCATTGCTAGTCTGAGTCACCTTGGGGTGAGTACGTTTTCCCACCAAGGCAGGCCCAAGTTCTAGAGGCAATAATCATTTATCTTACACCCATGATCACATGAATGCACAAGGGGAGAGGATAATTCAATTATTGCATCAAAGTGACAAAATTTTAAGACACTTGTAAATTTTAATTACCAAATGATAATGTGAGGAGGACACACAAGACACTTTTTTTCTTTTTAAAAGTTTAACTTGAAATATGAAAAACAAAGTTCATTTTAAACTCATGTCGTGAGAATGCAAGTTCATTTTAACCATATGAGTTTCAATGCATGTTTGTGTTCATTTTAGCCCAATCACATGAAAATGCAAGTTGTAATTGTAAATTTTAGGCCCAATTAGTGATTCATGCATATTTGTTTTTCATTTTAAGCCCCATGAATGAGATATGCAATTTGTTGTTCATTTTAAGACCAAATGAGTGACATGCAAATTGTGGTTCATTTTATCCTCATGAATGTAAATGCAATTTGTTGTTGTTGTTCAAAGAAAACAAAATTGATTATAACTAAAGAAATGAAAAAGCTCAATTTTTGTTTCTATAGAAACAATTTTTAGACTCCCTCCAAGTTGTGCCACATGCTAAAAACAAGAGATTAGTAACTCAAAATAAAAGTTTAATGACAACAACAAATTAAAATAGCAATAACTTTCTCAAAACTTAACAAATTTTAAATCGTTTGAATCCATGGAAAGCTGAAGATCAAACCTTCAAAACCTAGAAAGTATTTTTCCAAAATTTTGCACAAAAAAATTGTTATAGGCAAAAGAAAATGAGGGTTTTAAAAGCTAGATTAAAAAACAACAAATACTAAAACAACCATAACTTTCTCAAATATTGACAAAATTTTAAACCGTTTAAAGTTTCAGAAAGATAAGAACAAGTCCTACAAAAATTAGATAATCATTTTTAAATATTCCATATGCCCATTTTTCTATGTTTAAAAGAATATGATGGGATTTCGTATGAATTCTTGGTTGTATCCTACAAAACAGTGAAAACAAACAAGAAAACAAACCAATTTCTCTACAAAATTATAACATTCACATTGGGTTCACCAAATGTAAGATGGGGTTAGAAATCAAATAGCATAGACAAAGTGACAACCAACACTTCTAAGCTATTAAAACTCATCCAAACAAGAGAATACAATCATATGAAAGGAGCAAAATGAAAAAAATGAAATAAAGCACTCCCAATTGAACTTGAATCACTTCTCTTTCTCTCCTTCTTGTTATGCAACTTTTCCCTCAAATTTTTTAAACACTTGTGCAAAACTTGCAAATGGTAGCAAGAAAGTTGGAGACAATTAGCTGTTAAGCTGAAAATGGAGAAGGAAGGTTGCTTTTATAGACAACCTTTCGAATGGATGGTTGAGAATAATCCTCTAGAAGGATTCCAAGATCAATGGTCCAAAATTGATGCACCAAGAATATGCTATTCTTGGAGGAATCATGACAGACATGCATGCAGGGACATGCAGGCTATGACAGACATGCAGGGACATGCAGACTATGATATGAAATAATGACAAGGTATCTTTGACCAGGTGGAGGTGCATAAATAATTTATTTTAAATTATTTATTCAAAATGGAGGAAAATGACAAGTGGAAAATAAATAATTTATCCCAATTATTTATTTAGAGAAAATGAAAAAAGGAGCATTTAAAAAAAAAATTAATCAATTTAATAGGGCGGGGGCCCTAGCTCGGTTGGCTAAGTAATTCCATTGCGGCTCTGTTGGTCACGAGTTCTAGTCTCCCCTCGTCCCGTGGTATCAGAGGGCATGTTGCGCTAGCGCCACTGGTCACGTTAAAAAGTTTACCAGGCGCACTGCAGTTTATAGGGGGTCGTGCTACCCAATTCCTGCAGTCTAAAAAAAAATAAAAATTAATCAATTTAATTAAATGGGGAGGCAGAAATTAGACATGGATAATTAATTTGAATTATTTATCCAAAAGAGAGGAATGAAACACAATTAAATAATTTTGACAATTATTTATTTATAGAAGAATAAAAGGTCAAATAATGATTATTATTATTATCTAACTATAGATGAAAGATAAATAAGTAAATAAAAAAAAGATCTATTTAATTATTGAAGAAAGGGATATATTAGTGACGCAATTAAATAATTTTAATTGATCAGGATAGAATAAAGATGAGAAGGTGAATTAATTAAATAATTAAAAATTATTTAATTAATAGAGGAATGTGTTAAAACCTAATTGAATAATTAAAGTTATTCAATTATCGAAGGACAACGACCAAGAAAAATGACGCTTGCGGACTTAGGACATTTTTTGGTGTATACAGCTAGAACTACCCTTTTCCCCCCTTCTCCCCCTTTGGCACCAAAAAATTTTAGAATTTTTCCCTTTGAAGCTCGATTTGAAGATGAAAATGGAGGAGACTTTATAGACCCAACTAGACGATGGTAGTCTTTGGAACGAGCTATCCATCAAATATAATTTTAATATGTTTCAAATGGTTTTATTATGTATTTATTTTTCTAGTTTGATTAAACATAGGTTTTTCACCAAAAATAAAGATCTCTATTATGCACGTGGAAAAATAGAAAATTATCAAAATAAAATTCTAAAAAATATGTGCAGGATAGGTATTGATGTGCTTGATTCAGTAAAAAAAATGAATTTTGATACATACATAAAAATTTATGTTGTATACGGTCTGCCTATGTCTGAATTGTAATTGTTTTGACTTCAAAACTTGATTAAGAAAAAAATATTGAATAAAACATTATGAAACCAAATGAAAGGGTTAGAAATTAGAGTTACAAATCTAAATTTGAAAAAACTAAAATTTTATCCTTCATAGAAAAAAAATTATGTTGTATATATATGGTGAGCATCACTCCTTAAAAATGGTGTTTACTAACAAAAAATAGTTTTCAAAGGAGATTGAAAAAGAAGTGAAATTTGATTCCAAAATTTTTGAAAAAAATATATTTAGAATCTACAAACAAAATTTCACAAATCACTACTTTGAATCATCTTCAAATTCCTCACAGTTTAGCCACTATAGATGCCCGAATGTGAAGATTTAGTTACAAAAAATCAGTTTAGTGTCTAGTTTGGCCAAAAATTATAAAACAGTATTGTGGGATCATCCACAATAGATAACTTGAACTATATTAAGAAAAATCTAATGAAAAAACACATGAAGGTAGTTGCTAAATTAGCCAAGGTATGGCATAGAAGTGAGTACAAATAATATGTCAAAGATTCGATTGTGCTATTGTGCTAGGTGTTTAGGTATCATCATGTGTGGACACTGAAAAAGTAACCCTTCTTTTTTTTTTGTCTTGTTTGGGTCCTCCTTTTAACTTTGGCTTAGTTGTACCTTAATTTTATGTTATAATGTGGTCAACACATTCACATTAGGTCTTGGGCCCTAGCAAACTAAAAGAATTCAAATGGTGCCTTAAGTGTTTTAAAGTGTTGTAACATGCTTTCACACTTTTCTAGGATCTTGTTAATGTATTTTATTCAAATAACCTCTTTTTATCACATACCAAGCCTTATTTCAAAGTTTTGTAAAGTGCTGTAACAAACTTTCATGCTTTTCTAGGCTTTTCATCACTAATTTGACCCTTTCTTATGCTTAAATGGCCCCATTTTACACTTACAGGCCTTACTTAAGTGTCCTTTTGAGAATAATCTCGTTAAACATCATTTAATACATCTTAATTTCCAACACCCACTTAAAATAGCTAAGCGGGACCCATTCGCCACTAGAGATGAATGAGTCCCATTTGGTGCAAAAATCAAAATTATTTCAAAATTCTAGAGAGATATTATTTTCTAAGACTTTAGGTCGGCCTATGATTTGGTATTTTCAAGAATTTTTTCATAATTGTGTATAAATATAGGGGTTTTCCTCTCATTTCATCATCTTAAAAAAAAATCATCAACTCTTTTAATTTTCGAACCAAGCAATCAAGTGATTTTACATTCAACCATTTTTCTACAAGAGCATTCAAGCACTTTGGAGCCATTACTTACATATCTTTAGCTTTCCATTTCAAGGGTTTGGTGAGGTGTATCATTACATGTTGTTCATTCATCATTATATTTCTATTTCATTTCATTTCCAAGGGTTTAATTACCAAACCGGGGTTAGACCAAGGCAAACCCCTATTCACTAACCCTTAACATTTTTCCCTCTTTGCATGTGTTTTGTAGGTCTTGTGTGTAGATTTTTCAAAAAGAAAGGTGTGAAAAGTTGTCAAAAAATCATTAAATTCATTCAAAGTGGTCAAAGCCCTAAAGGAAGCTTGGAGAACACCTACATGATAGATTCTATAGTTTTAGATATAGAAACCTACCAGGAGTTGAAGTGCATACCAGGATCTAGAGTTTGCACTTTTGAATTTCCATAAATATGGAAGTGGACTAAGTTTCCATCAATGGTGTATGACTCCCATTTCCATACATGAAAATTGGTTTATGTAGTTTTGAGTACCCTTTTGTCTGAAACCTACTCTGGTAGAATTTCCCTGAAACAGGACTAAGTCGCCCAACCTAGCGTATGAGTCCCAATGGGATTCAATAGTGAATTATATAGGATTCTAGAGATCTTCTCCATCAATTTCCAATTTCTAGTTTTACCTCTTCAATCTCATTAATTTTTGTTTTGGTTTGTCTCTATTTTTAGTTCATTTTGCATATCACAGTGTGTTTTCAAACATTTTCCATTTCCTTAGTGTTGCATCATTATTTAACTTTCTTTATCACTTTACAACCTTATGGACAATCTCCCTTTGATATTTTTCAATCTCTTTTGCATTGGAATCTCAAGGATTTGTTCTTGAGTGTGAACTTTGCGAAATTAGATTCATCTTCCTTCATTCCCCTTTTACGTGTGGATAAGGGAAGTTGTGCACTCCATTTCCATAGTCCACATTTTGGTGAATCTGACTTTAGAACATCATATTTCTACTATATAGTGTATTTACATCCTAGAAATAGCTTACATTATCATTGCATTACATTTTGCATTGTTTAATTTGTATTCTAGAGTTTTCAAATTTGCATTAGTGAAAAGATCATATAACTTGCATTTTTGCATTTCATTTAATTAAAAAAATTCTAAAATTTTGCATATTCATATAATATTTACATCTGAAAATATGAGAAACATAAAAACCAACTCAAAAGTTCTAAATTTTTTCAAAAAAATCACTACCTGGACTCATTTTCCACCCTAGGCGACTTAATCTAGTTGCACATTTTGCACTGCATTTTCTATCATTTCCAGTTCATTCTTTGCATTTCTATTTTCTATTGTTGTCTTTCTATTTTTGTTTCCAGTTTTATTGTTTCATTCAATTTCTTGCGTTTAGTTAATCTTGTGGAATCTAAAAATATGCATCATGGATATGTGTTTTCATTAGCTTTGGATATCATTAAAATCCTTAGTTGATATGTCAAGCTGTGCCTTTGGAACTGATCCTAATGACATTGAACTTCCACATGCTTCAACTCCTAATGCATTTCCTCCTCATGATGTTGACATCATTGGTGAAGATGATGATAGTATGAATAAGTTCCTAAATGAATTCCTTGACAACCTTGAAGCCAATGCATCCTTTTATCCATCCATGAAGCAACAAGACCTTCCTACAATACCACCTTCTGAAATGTTTGGTTATTTACATCCTGAAACAAAACTTGAACCTATGTTCCCTACACAAACTGAACCTAGTTCTTCTAAACAAACAACCACTCAACCATTTTATGATAATAAAGTCAAATACTCCAATCAATCTTGAAGAAACACATCGGGGTGATCCCATAGTAGTGGTTTACAATTTTTGGCCAAACTGGACACTAAAATTATTATTTTTAACTAAATCTTCACATTTGGGCATCTATAGCGGCTAAACCATGAGGAATTAGAAGATGGTGCAAACTAGAGTCTGATCAAATTTTGTATGTAGATTCTAAAAATATTTTTTTCAAAATTTTTGGAATCAAATTGTACCTCTTTTTCCATCTCCCATGAAAATTGGTTTTTTTCAGAAAACAACATTTTTAAAAAGTGACGCACACCGTATAACGCATAACTTTTTTTCCATGAAGGATAAAATTCTAATTCTTTAAAATTTAGATTTGTAACTCCGATATCTAGTGCTTCCACTTGGTTAGATAGTTTTTGATTGAATATTTTTTCCTTAATCATGTTTCAAAGTCAAACTAATTACAATTTAGACACATCGCAACCATATAACGCATAACGCGTAACTTTTTTGTATATGTAAAAATTTAATTTTACTTTTTTTGTTGGATCAAGAACTTCAATATCTAGTGCACTCATATTTTTCAATTTTTTTTTTGATAATCTGCTATTTTTCCACATGTGAAGAACAAAGAAATTTATTTTCGATGAAAAACCTATGTTTAATAAAACTTAAGAAACAAATACATAACAAAACCAAAACATATTAAAATTATATTTATTGGATCACTTGTTCTAAGGAATAACATAATCATTTGAAATAAAATTTAAATGAATTCATTTGATCCCCCAAAAGCTAAATCAAAAGTGATTTTTTATCAGCATTTTGATAGGTGTAAATGAGACTCATTTATAGGTATGGTTTAAAAATAGCAAGCTTCTATCCAAGGGGGTTTGATATAAGGTGATTTGATCAAACCCTCTTCAATTGGAATCCTTAAAATGGAACTTTTAAAGGCTTAAATCATTATATTTTCTAAAAATATGTGATTTCAGCTAAAATCAGCTCCTCTCAGGAATTGTAAACCACTATTGTGGCAGCTGTATATGGCAAAGGTTTTAGAATTTTGAGAAAACAAGGATGTGACACAAAAAGTAAACATGGAATTTGTTATCTCTTAGAGAAAACTACAAAACATGAAAACACAATAGAGTTAGGATATCAAGATCCCTCACATAATAACAAGCATCCTAGAGAATATCTAAGGCTTCTTGATGATTGCATAGTGATCTTTGATTCCCCTCCTGATCTAAATGTCCTTCTTCCTCGAGAGTAACCCTTGACTGATAACAATGACAGGGATGAGAGAATCACTTTGGTCCTTCAATTCAAGAAAATGGTGAATCTAGCAAACAAAAAAGACCTTACAAATTACAAAAACTCAAGTTTCCTCTCTATCCACCACCTAAATTTGAAAGGAAATTACAAATACTTTTAAAAAAAGGACTCATACTATTACCACCTATGAATAGGTTGGTGATATATCCTAGAGATGCCAACATTCCACATTGTGCATATCATCATGTTCTTGGACATAGAAGTGATGAGTGTCATACATTGAAAGAAGTACTAAGCAAGTATCCTTTCAATGGTGATAAGTGTTATCCAGTGAACCCATAAACCACTCTCCAATTCCTTGTCATGTCACAGTTATAGAACATTCCCTTCTCACTATTACATGACCTTTCCCATCACCTACCTTGGCTCATTCTTTCCTTGCACCCAGTGGGGGCAAGAAGTTGCTAGTCTTGTCCTAGTAATGCATTTATCGTTGTCCCTTCACTGTGTTATTTACCTTCTGCTTATACCGATTGAGATTGGGAGGCAAATGATTTGCTTGATGGTTGAATCGCATTTTCCTTACTAGTCTTTTACACTTTTCTTTTCTTTTCTTTTTATTTTGAGTGTTTGCATGTGCATAATGTGATCCCTTGTGATGTTTTGTTTAATTTTCTCTCTCTCTTTGTGATATTCCTATATTTTTACCTTCATTCTTCTCTATTTTGTACATCGCTTTCACATTTTTATCTTTTGTCTTTTTCTTGTGTTTTCCTTTGGGGATGATGCAAGGCATTGAGACATTCATGTCTCTTTCATGTTGACCCAAAAGGATTTTCTTTTTCTTTTCCTTTTCTTTTGTCTTTTTCTTTTGTTTTCCTTTTGGGGATGACACAAGGCATTGCGACATTCATGTCTTCTTCATGTTGACCCAAAAGCTTTTCCTCTTCTTCTTTTTTCGCATTTTCTTTTTCATTTGGCTTATTTTTTCCTTTTGGGGTTGACACAAAGTATTGAGACACCCTATGTCTCTTCCATGTTGACCCAAAAGGTTCTTTTCTTTTCTTTTTTTTCACTCTCTTTGTGCCATTCTTCTAGTTCTATGTATTTGTGGGATGATGATAGTTCTGAGCTCTCTACACAACATTGCAACAAATAACATACTGACCCCAAATCCATAGATATCTTATGTGTTTGGAGTTTTCATTTTGGGGGAAACCCCTTCCTTTATTTTCTTTTTTTTTCCTTTCCTTGACATGCCATTGCCTTACTCAAAAACATATGACTTGGCATAGGGCTTTCCAAGTTGGCTCTCATGTCTTCTTTCTTGATTGCATTGCTGATTTTCTACTCTAAATTAATTGCTCACAACATGGTGTTTAGCAATTCCTTTAAAGTGGGGGCATACATTGGCATTATTCTTTTGTATTTTTCCTTTTCTTGGTTCCTAGTGAAGCCTTCTTACTTCATACAATGCATTTTATAACTTTTTGGATTAAATTGGGTATAATATCCTTCATGAGTGTGATCTATCTTAGCATATTGCATTCCTCTTGGTGGCTTGATGTCACGTACTGCATCCCCTAAGTTGCAAATTTTATATTCTTTGATTGGTCCTCTCTCGGAGACATTAGACATAATGTTCCCTAAGTTAAAGACCTTGCATGAACTAAGCAATACTACTTTGAAAATTTCCTATTTTTCATTTTTAATTTGTTATATGGCCACCTTGCATAACATAGCTTGCATTCCTATAGATCCATCACATTTGTTCATTAGCTCCAAGCATACAAATTTTTTCTTGCTCATGAAGCTCAAATAGACCATTTTTCTTTTTTTGGTGCCTTATTAAAGTTATTAGGAGGTATAAATTTGGTATGGTTGAGTGAGAAGCCCATTCCGAGTCATGAATTTCCCCATAGCCACCTATATGTGTGTGAGTGCATACTAGACATGAGTGTATGTTTCTCACCTTTTAGGCCTTCTCACCTAGTGGATAGCCATATTTTTTGTCACCTCATAGTAAGTATGTATTTTTTAGACAAACAACCTAGATCTGATCCACATCGTGTTGGAAAAATGGTTGAAGCTTGATCTAATTCATTCTTTATTTTTCCTTCTTCCCTCTTTCATCTTTGGTGTTGTGTGTTTGTTCCTTGTCATTATTCTTGATATCATGTGTGTTCCCTTTGTGCTTACATTAGTTTGTTATGAGATCTTGATCCTAGGGCCTTGATCACTCCTCTTGATTGTTGTTGTCCCATATTGATAGCATTGGTTCATGGGAACCCCTCTTGGTTGCGTATTGGTCTACTTTAGTGTGATTTTGAAGCAGGTTCATCTTCTCACTAAAGTGTGGGCTAAATGTGGACATCGAAAAAGTAACCCTTCTACTTTTCTTTCTCATTTGGGTCCTCCTTGTGACTTTGGCTTAGTTGTGCCTTGATTTAATGTTTTAATGTGGTCAACACATTCACATTAGGTCTTGGGCCCTAGCAAACTAAAATAATTCAAGTGGTACCTTAATTTTTGTAAAGTGTTATAACATGCTTTCACACTTTTCTAGGGTCTTGTTAATGTACTTCATTTAAATAACCTCTTTTTATCACATACCAATTCTTATTTCAAAGTGTTTTAAAGTGTTGTAACAAACTTTCATGCTTTTTAAGGCTTGTCGTCACTAATTTGACCCTTTCTTATGCTTAAATGGCCCCATTTTACACTTATAGGCCTTACTTAAATGTCCTTTTTAGAATAATCCTATTAAAAATCATTTAATACATCTTAATTTATGACACCCACTTAAAATGGCCAAGTGGGACCCATTTACCACTAGGGGAAAATGTTTCCCATTTGGCTCAAAAATACAAATTATTTCAAAATTTTGGTAGGATATTATTTTCTAAGACTTGAGGTCAGCCTGTGATGTGGTAATTTTGGGAAATTTTGCATAATTGTGTATATATATAGGGTTTTTCCTCTCATTTCATCCTCCTAAAAAAAAATCTCCTCAATTCTTTTAATTTTCTAATCAAGCAATCAAGTGTTGTTGCATTCAAGCATTTTTCTACAAGAGCATTCAAGCACTTTGGAGCCATTACTTGCATACCTTTAGATTTCCACTTCAAATTTTTCATGAGTTGTAGCATTACATGTTCATTCATCATTCTCTTTCTATTTCATTTCATTTTAAAGGGTTTAATTACCAAACTAGGGTTTGACAAAGGAAAACCCCTATTCACTAACCCTTAACACTTTTTCCCCTCTTTGCAAGTGTTTTGCATGTCTTGTGTGTAGATTTTTCAAAGAGAAAGGCGTGAAAAGTTATCAAAAAGTCATCAAAGTCATTCAAAATGGTAAAATCCCTAAAAGAATCTTGGAGAACACCTACAAGTTAGATTCTGTAGTTTCGGATCTGAAAACCTATAAGGAGCTTAAGTGCAGATTGGGAGCTAAAAAAATGCTCTTTTCAATTTCCCAAAATCTATAAGTGGACTAAGTTGCCATTAGTGGCCTATAAGTCCCACTACCAGGTGTGAAAAGTGGCTTGTGCAGTTCTAAGTACCCTTTTGTCTGAAGCCTATTCCAGTAGAATTTCCCCAAAACAAGACTAAGCCACCCAACCTAGTGTATGAGTCCCAGTGGGCTTCAACAGTGAATTTTGTAGGATTCCAGAGCTCCTCTCCATCACTTTCTATTTTCCAGGTGCATCTCTTCAATCTCATTAATTTTTGTTATAGTTTGTTTGCATTTTTAGTTCATTTTGCATATCATAGTGTTTTTTCATATATTTTGCATTTCCTTAGTTTTGCATCATTAGTTAACTTTCTTTATCACTTTCCAACCTTAAGGACAATCTCATTTTCAAGATTTTAATCTCTTTTGCATTTGAATCTTAAGGATTTTTTATTGAGTGTGAACTTTGTGAAATCAAATTCCTCTTCTATCATTCCCCTTTTAGGTGTGGATAAGGGAAGTTGTGCACTCCATTTCCATAGTCCACAACATGTAAGATATTTTTACCCATGGATGGTAAGATTCATCAAGATTATCAATTTTACCAACAAGATGAAAATTGATTGGGATTTTCTTATAAGTAACATTATTCATGAGCAATTGAGTAATGTACTCAAAACTCATAAGTTTTACATGAATTCCTACTTAGTCTATTTGTTGTCTTCATGAGCCTCATTCCTAGTTATTAATAGGGTTGGTTCCTTTGAGCTTGGAGAAGTGATGATATAACATCACTACACTAAATTAGAATTGGAGGAAAGCTATCACAATTTCTATGTTTTTAATGATAATTTCATCTACAATGTCATTTGAGCCCTGGAGGGAGACTTCTCCAATAGAATTTATAATGAAGCAATGGAAGCAATAAATGATATTGTGAACTAGTATATCTAGTTGTAGTGTAGAAAAATTTCATCCTTAGCATTTTCACACCTGTTTGGCCCCTCCCTGCTATTCAGATTCTTTATGCTTTAAATTTGCCTTATTTTTCATCCACAAGGGTTAATTAATGTATCTTTCCAAGGATAATCCTAACATATATCAAGTGACCAATTAGGAATTAATGTTTTTCAATTATGTGGCCTAGCTTTAATTATTTGGGACTCATACGCCACCTTGTGCATATAGGTCCCACCTAAGTTTTGAGGCCCTGATGTAGATTTCAAATTAAACTAAGTGTTTCTTGAAAAATGTGTCCCAAGCTTACCCTAATGGGACTCATACACCACAACTAGCATATGAGTCTTGTTTACCTTAGACCTAATTTAAATTCAAATTATTGGCAAGATTTTATCCTCCTAGATCTGATGTCAACTTATAGTGTTGTAATTTTGTGAAATTTGGCATAAACACATATAAATACAATCTTATTTCACATATTTTTCCTAACAAGAGCTATCAAGCTTACAAGTCATCAAGATATCATAATATCACTTACAAGAGCATTAAAGATCATTCACGAGTGATTATAAATAATTTCGGAACATTATTCAAGTATCAAGGATCATGTCAAATTCATCATGTGTTATATTTATTTTTGAGCTAACATTTGTGATGTAGGGTTCTTATGATTCAAGCAATCATTCAAGTCAAGATTCATATCATTCAAGCAAGATTCAATATCCACATTCATGCTAGCCATTACATACAAGATTGTAGCCTTTTGTCTAAGGGTTTGGTGAGTTAAAACATTTCCTACTTGTTCATTCATCATTCCTTTATTCTATTTGATTTCATTTCAAGGTTTGATTACCAAAATGGGGTTTGACCAAGGAAAACCCCTATCCACTAACAAAACAACATTTTTTGCTCTTTTTCACGTGTGATTATAGATCTAGGTGGCTTAGGTTGAAGAATCATTGAAGAGAAACAATGGAGAATAGTTTTCAAGTTGTCAAAGTTGTCATCTACCTTGAAAGATCATGAAAAGTCATCTATAGAGTAGAATTCAGTGTTTCAAAACTAGATATTTGATAGGGAGGAAGTTATAGGAGATCATCAGAGGATATCAAAGTTTTGAAAAAGCCCTGTGTGTCGCCAAAAATTGTACTCTTGAAGAAAGAGGTAATTTTGTGCTTAATTTGGTCCTATTTTAGACACCGTTGCATTAATCATCCTTTAAAACAACATTTATATGCCCCTAAGACTCATTATTTTGGACTTTAAGGCCTATTCCATTCACAAATCATGCAAATCCTAACAAAAACCATTCAAAACATTCAAATTCTAGAAAACCCACCTCAAAAACCCTTGGTGGGACTAAGTCGCCCTTGGGCGACTTAGACCCCTTTCGAGGATTTCTCAATTTTGAGCAAGAAAACAACCAACTTAATTCAAATTTCTTATGTATGTCAGCTTGTAAAGTTAAAATAACATGAATAATTAGGTATGAATTCCTATAAATATATGTTTTGAGGTCACTTTTCACAACATTAAGTCACTTTAAACAAACAAATTCAAGATTCAAGTGTTGAATATCTTTCACAAAAAGATTCATTAGTCTATTTACAACAAAGTTGAAGCTTTAGTTCAACAAGTTAGGGTTTTTGTAGGTCTTCAAGTTCACTTTTTGTTCAATATTTCACTTTGCAAAGGATTGATCATGGATGCCTATGGAGAATCATATGGAGAAATCTAGGTTGAGGACATGCAACTAGCCATCAAATCAATCCTAAGGATTTGTTTTCAAAGTGATTCCATCTTCCATTTTCTCTCTATTTTCAGCCTAAGAAAGGTTTGCATCTTATTAAGATTCATTTTTAATGTGATTTAGGGTCTCTTGGAATGATTCTTGCATCATTCTAGTTTTATTTATGCATCTTATTCTTGCATGTTAGAATAGGGTTGCATCTTACTTCAGATTAGTTCATTTCAGTTCAGTTATGGTTCAGTTATGCTAGTTGACTTCAATTAACTTGGAATGCATGGCTAATGACCTGAGTTACATGACAGATAATAGGGACTACCTCCAGTTAAGAGGGGGTGACCATTCTTGCATGAATGGTGTTGAGAAATGTTTTCATTAACAAGAAATGACTTGGACCCAACTTGGGCACCCAAGTTAGCTTCTTTGAATTAAATCCTTTGCATGTTGAGATATTTTAGAAGGATTAGTTAAGTGGGACCACTTTTGGGCACCTACTTTGAGGATGAAGCCTTGAAGATATTTATAGAAAAGAGGTTAAGTTGCTACTTTAGTTTGGGATTCCCAAATGCATGAAGATGAGGATTTGACATTGTTCTTCATGACATAACTCTACTTGCACAAGATAGGAATACCTTTTAGGGATAGGGCTTGAGCATTGTAACTGTAACCCAGTTGGAGTATACAAAGTTAATCAAAGCCTATTTATCTCAAGCAAGTTGAAGAGAGTTGGTATCAGTTTTTATTGCAGGTGTGAAGAAGTTTTGGTGAAGGAAAAAGAGGCATTCTCAAGCAAGAATTGGAGCTATTGCAATCTACTTTAGAGATTGAATAATAGATTAATTCTTGGTGGATTTTTTTCCCAAAAGGGTTTCTCCACGGTACATGCTTGCGTAATCTTTCTAATATCCTGTTTACTTCTTCTATAAATTTTTGTCTACATTCTACAAATAGTAAAATGGATTAATCAAAATAATCAACCACAAAGAATCTGTAACAAAGGAAAAGCTTATTTAGATCAGCAATATTAAAGTTTTACAAAGTATTAAGCTAAGAAAGCACATCAATTTTCAACATTTGGTATTAGAGCTAAGGTTGGATAGAGTATTGGGACACCTTTCTCTTAAAGATTGAATGACTTATTGGCTTAGTGGGAGCTTTTATTATTTTAGTTATTTGCTGATTTTGGAATTAAGTTTTGTTATAATGAATTCTCAGTTAGATATTGAAAGGTTCAATGGTTCTAACTATGAAATGTGGAAATTAAAAATGGAAGATCTTCTTGAAGAAAGAGATCAATGGTTAGTGGTTAATAATTAGACAAATACGCCTACAACTATTTCAGATGAAGATTAGGATAAGTTAGATAAAGAGGAAAGAGGAACAATTAGATTATGTCTTGTTGATGTTGTTCTCTTGAATGTTTCAAATAAAAATCCCGCATATAAATTGTGGAAGAGAATAGGGGATATTTATCAAACTAAGAGTCACACCAATAAGTTGTATCTGAAAAGGTAGTTGTATTCATTAAAAATGAAAGATGGTGAATTTGTTGCACAACATTTAAATTCTTTCAATTTAATTCTCACTTAATTAGCATCTATAGATGTAAAAGTAGAAGATGAGGATAAATTTGCATTTTATTAATTTGCTCTTTACCAGATTCTTGGGAAAATCTAATAGTTTCTATTAGTGGTAGTGGTGCATATCCTAAGATGGAAAATATAATTCCTACTCTCCTATCAGAGGAGATGAGGAGGAAGTCTAAAGAGGAAATCTAAGATTCCTTATTTGTAAAAGGTAAGCTTAAGAAAAGGGAACCTAAGGGAGACAAGGAAGAAAAGGGTAAGTCTAAAGGATGGTCTAAAACCCCTGGTAAGAGTAAGGTAGTTTGTTGGAATTGTGGGAAACTAGGACATGTGAAGAAGGATTGTAAGAATAAGAAAGAAATTTTTGATTCTTCTACAAAGGAGTCTTCAGATGATAGTAATGATGCATTGGTTATTTCAGCTAATATTGTTTGTGATAACTCTTTTCTTCATGTTTCAAAGTAATATTCATGGAGAGGATGGTAGTCATGATGCCATGTTTAACTCAGTACCATGGTTTAGTGGGAGTTGTTGGCAGTGACATGGATGCATCATTGGTAAGGTTATCTTCATGTGATTGGTGATATGGTTTTTTATTGGTTTAGAGTGGTTGCTATTATGTCATGGTTTACTCTTGATATGCATTTAGAGTTTGGCATATTACATGTTCTCTTGAGACCAGGATGTATGTTATGGTGCATGTGATCTCCTAAGAGGAGATGGTTAGATCATGGATGTCATGTTTATGTTCAAGATTGGAGCTTTGACATTGATCTTGTGAAGTTCTCTCAAGTGTTGGGTACATTACTCATTTGCTTGATTACTTCATGAAAGTGTTGTGTTACATTTGTAGTTTGGCATGGATTTGTTGGTTACAGGTCCTCATGGATACTTGGAGAAATAGGTGAGGCTTTATTTATCTTATGGTTAGAGACATGTGTTGGAATGGTTACTAGCAAGAAATTTTTTCCAACAGAAAAGACTGAGGAGCCTACACCTTGGTTGAATGTGAGTTCAACACACTCGATGGTTACACATGCCTTCGAAAGGGTAGTTTGGATATGTAGAGACTTGGGAAAGTTATTGGTTTTAATTGAAAGTAAGTTAAACTTCAATGTGATAGTCAAAGTGCTATGTGTTTCACCAAAAATCCTATGTATCATGCTCGTACTAAGCATGTTGATATTAAGTATCACTTTGTGTGAGAAATGGCTGAGAGTGGGAAGCAATTAATTGAGAAAAGTTGACACTTTAATTAATGTTGTAAAATATCTTATGAAACCAGTTCCTATAGATAAGTTCTTTTGGTTTTAATCATTTTCTTAGAGCTTCATGATTATGCAAGTTGCATTTGAAGTTAGCATGGATTGATTAGTTGGTGATGGAAGGCCATTGGCCTTGAGTTTTGTACTTTTAAAAAAATTATTATTCCTTGTTTAGAATAATTGCAATGTATAATGTCAAGTGAGAGAATTTTGGAAATAGGATGACATTTAATTGCAATCCTAAACATTATTTATTACATGTATCTCCTAAGTCCTTGGAATGTGTTCATCAACACTAAGATTAGGAAGAGATTAATAGTTGATGAAATAATCATGTTAATTGACATTTGTAATTAATTCTAAATGTTAGGAGCATGTGAGGGCATCCATTCTGAGTTCCTAAATAATAGGGATACATGGGACACCCACATGGTAGGTGACTCTCACCTTGAGTTTAGTTATCTATTCAGAGTAAGAGATAACACTTCTAAATGCATGTAAAGATCCTAGGAGTTAGGGTTTGATGTTTGCATTCATGAAGTTTAGTACAAATTAGTTCAGTTCAGTCCAGTTTAGTTTAAAATTAGTTAATTTAGTTTAGTTCAGTTCAATTTAGTTCAGTTCAATTTAGTTATGGTCCAGTTATCTTTAGTTTGTTTTAGTTGAATGTTAGTTGACTTCAATTAACTTGGAATGCATGGCTAATGACTTGAGTTTTATGACATATAATAGGGACTACCTCCAGTTAATAGGGGATGACCATTCTTGCATGAATGGTGTTGATAAATGTTTCAATTAACAAGAAATGACTTGGACCCAACTTGGGCACCCAAGTTGGATTCTTGGAATTAACTCCTTTGCATGTTGATATATTTCAGAAGGCTTGGTTAAGTGGGGCCACTTTGGTCACCTAATTTTAGGTTGAAGCCTTGAAGATATTTACAAAACAAAGGTTAGGTTGCTACTTCAGTTTGGGACACCCAAATGCATGAAGATGAGGATTTGACATTGTTCTTCATGGAATAACTCTATTTGCATGAGATATGCATACATTTTAGGGATAGGGCTTGAGCATTGTAATTGTAACCCAGTTGGAGTTTACAAAGTTAATCAAAGCCTATTTATCTCAAGCAAGTTGAAGAGTTTTGGTATCAATTTTTATTGCAGGTGTGAAGAAGTTTTGGTGTTCAATGAAAAAGAGGCATTCTCAAGCAAGAATTGAAGCTATTGTAATCTACTTTAGAGATTGAATAATAGATTAATTCTTGGTGGATTTTTTTCCCAAAAGAGTTTCTCCATGGTACATGCTTGTGTAATCTTTCTAATATCTTGTCTACTTCTATCAACTTTTGTCTGCATTCTACAAATAGTAAAATGGATTAATCAAGATAATCACCCACAAAGAATTTGTAACAAAGGAAGGGCTTATTTAGATCAGCAATATTAAAGTCTTACAAAGTATTAAGCTAAGAAACACACCAATTTTCAACATTTCCTAGTCTTAGGCACACATAGGGATATGGTTTTATGCAAATTTCATTATCTCTTTCAAGATTTAAATACTGAATAGGGGTTTGAACAAGCAAAACCCCCATTAGAGACCAAATTTTTTTTTTTTTTACAAGTATTTTCATATATTTGGATCTAGGTTTCTGTCAGAAAACAAAGTGCAGATAGAGGGCTTTCGTTTCCACTTTCAGATTTTTAGAAAATCCAAAGTGGACTAAGTCACCAACAGTGTCGACTTAGTCCCACTATACCCTTTTGTCAAATTTTTTTGCAGATATGGATACCCATTTGGCTAAAACAAGTTTTGGAGCAATTTCCTTGATCTAGTACTAAGTCACCCAACTTGGCATAAGTGTCCCAATTGGCCAGAAAATCATATTTTCTAGAATTTTAGGGACATTTTTTGTCTTAATTCTAGGCTCTTTCAGTTTCTAGGTTCACTCATTCTATTTATCCTTTTTATCTTCTTCTAGATTGCATTCAATCTATCTTTCTACATATCACAATGTGTTTTCAAACAATTTACATTTCATTAGTTTTGCATCAATAATTCATTTCCTTATTTAGTTCTTTGCATTTAGAGCATTCCATTTAGACATATTTTAATCATATTAGCATTACTCTTTAGTGAACCCCCAATTTTTGTGGGATACCTTTCTCCTTTTAGGTGAAAAAAACTAGAAGTGCAAGAGAGAAGCCCCTACAAAAATTTGCGGTTTATTTTGGTGGACCTAGATTTAAAAAATCCTCTTTTTGATTTAGAGTGCATTTACATCCTAGGAATAACTTACATTAACATTACATTGCATGCTACATTGTTTAATTTGCATCTTAGTGTTTTAAAACTTGCATTAAAGTGAAAAGCTCATTTAAGCTTGCATGATTGCATTTTATTTCCTTGCACAATAGCAAAATTTTGCATCTGGACTTTAGATTTATAGTATACAGTACATAACACATCAAAATCCATCAAAAAATTTAGAAAAACTTCAAAAATACCCCTACTAGGACTAATTTGCCACCCTAGGATACTTAGTCCCAATACACATTCTACCTCTCTATTTTCAGCATTCAATTTCCATTTTCTTAAGTTACTGTTTGTTTCAGTTACTTTTCTATTTTTATTCAGTCATCGTCTATTACATTCAAATCATTAGCATTAGCATCATTCACTTTCATGGTAATTATAGATAGCATTAAATTTTTACAATTTTTATTTTTAGCATTAGTTCCTAGTTCATTTAGGTCAGATTCATCAGAAAATGCAAACAAAACCCTCAAAACATAAAATGCAACAATAAAAAAGATGCTTCACTTTTGAAAAACTATATCATCCAAACCTTTTAGTAGTGATGACTTGGATAAGTTAGATGAATCTCTACAACACCTCCTCTCACTAAATTCATCCACTAAGGCTTGTGATGAAAAACCCAACCCAACCAATGATAACGTACCTCCCAAAACTTTTAGTAGTGATGACTTTTCCATGTTAGATGAAGCCCTTCAAGGCTTCGTCTCACAAAATCCATCCACTAAGATTTGTTGTGAAAAACCTAAAACAAAATATGTCAATTTAATTCAACCTCAACTCATCCTTTACCCACCTTCACATAAACATAAACCTCCACCTAAACCCAAGTTTACCCTTTACCCACTTACACATGATGTTGTTTCTCACACACATTACACTAGAAATAATGCACAACCACAACCTACCCCAACCTCCTTACCTCTACCCAATCCCATATTTCCTAGTGGACTCCTCATCTAAATTCACAACCTAGGGAGTATGATCTCGTTGAACAAATTAAGACTACTCTTTCCAAAGTATTCCTTAGAGACCTTCTTTAGAACTCACCAAACTATCACTCTATGCTCCAAATGACATTGCAAAAAATAGTGGTCCCTCCCAGTACAATTGCAAATGATGTAGCAGCTCTAATACAAGGAATGAATGTAGTTAATGTGGACGTTAACTTTTATCAACATGAGCTCCCTCCATTATAATTAAGGAAGCAAAATGAAGCCTTTATGATAATAGCCCAACACAATCAAATAGGCATCAAACTGGCCCTTGTTGAAAATGGGCCTATGCCCTTAATGTGTGCAATGTAAAGCTCCTAGATAGATTACGTGTGGATAAATTGGAAATCAAATATGATTCCTTATCTATTAGAGGATTTGACAATACCACAAAGCAACCGCTTAGTGTAATTACTTTACCTATTACAATCAAAATGGCTACTTTGCAAACTCCTATTCATGTCATGCCCTATGATATTTCCTATAATATTCTTTTGGGTAGACTGTGGATTCATGAGATGCATGCGGTGCCTTTGACTCTTCATCGAATAATGAAATATGTCTATAACAACAAAGTTTATCAAGTTGAAATAGGCCTCGAGCCTGAAAGTTGCTTACAAATTGAAAAAGGAACAAGTCCTATGAACACATTAATTCCAACATCTCACATAGAACCCCTTGAGACCAACAAACAAGAAGAAGAACCTGTGTCTAAATTACTAGGTGATGATTGGGGTAGATTAGAATTCACACCTTCATTTATGGGAAAATATATAATCACAGGAAAAGAGGATGAAAAAAAAAGAACAACCAATGGTTATGTCAACTCAGAATTCAGAAGAATATTCCTAAACATCTACCTCATCTAATATGGAAGAAAATAGAACTTACACCACAAATTTCGATGAGATAGATTATCAACATCCACCTAACTCGAAGGAAATGGAAAGACTTTATGGGAAAGGTTATGAGCTTGTAAAATAGTTGGCATACAATGGTAAAGGATGTGGAAAGAATGAACAAGAAATTCGAGTTCCTATAGAACCTAGTACACAAGAGACAAAGATTGATTTGGGATATTCTTTTTCTAAGACAACAAAAGCAACTCAACGACCATCAGTCAACATCAATACTATCACACGTAAACCACAAATCAATCTCACACTAAAGCATCATGAATTCCTTTATATGGATTTAACACCATCATGGGAATACTTTGACAATGATGAAACTTTGAAACAAATGTTAGGTTCTTCTGATAGAACATCTTCTTCCAAGAGAAAGGTTACATGTGCTCTTATCAGTACCAAGAAAAAAGACATTGATACCAATGAGAAAGACACAAGCATGGAACCATATGATCTTGAATTTCCTAAGTCAAATGCACTCCCCTTCGAGGATACAATTGATATACCAATGGACATAGATGATAAAAAAAATCATTAATATTGGAAAGTTCCTTGATGACGAAGAACAAGAGGATACTATGACCTTGCTTCATGACTTTCCTGAACTTTTTCCTTGGAAATATTCAAACATGCTAGGAATCGATTCGATGATAGTAACAAACAACATTATCTTTGCTAAAAATGTGAATCCCGTTCAACAAAATATATGAAAAATAAATCCTAAAATAGCCTTGCTTGTTAAAGGAGAACTTGAAAAACTCCTTGATGTAGGTTTCATTTAACCTATTGATTATTCTCCTTGGATCTCAAACATTGTCATAGTTGCTAAACCTGATAATTGCACTAAGATGTGTATAGATTTTCATGATTTGAATAATCCTCCTTAAAGGATGATATTCCCCTTCCTAATATTGACATGTTTGTGGATTCAACTGTTGGGCATGCTTTGTTGTCATTTATCGATGGATATTCTAGATATAGTCAAATCTTTATTAACCCACAAGATCAATATAAGACAACATTTACATTTGTTTGGGGAACATTTTGTTGGGTTATGATGCCTTTTGGATTAAAGAATGTAAACACAACTTATCAATGAGCAATGACTGATAATGATTACATACATAAAATATTGGAAGATTATGTTGATGACATCCAAGCCAAATCATTAACATGACAAGACGATATGAATGTCCTTCGGAAGATCTTTGAATGCATGCATAAATACAACATGCGAAAAATCTGAAAAAGTGTGTTTTTATAGTAGATAGTGAAAAAATTTTAGGGTTTATCTTATCTCATAGAGGAATTGAGGTGAACACAAAAAATTAATTCTATAATAAACATTCCACCTCCTAGGAACATTTCCTAATTGTGCACGTTATAAGGAATAATTAAAGCCATTCATTGTTTTGTTGCCTCTTTAGTTGATTGAACATTACCTTTCACACATCTTCTCAAAAAGGATGTGCATTTTGATTGGAATGAGGATTGTAAATAGTACTTTAAGATTTTGAAGGAATACCTTGCAATTCCACCCATTTTACAACCCACTATGTGAAAAAAATTGTTCATCCTTTACATAGTTGCATACGCCCATGCTCTTGTAGCATTGTTGGCTCAACAAGATGATAATGGAAAAGAAAATCATATTTATTACATTAGTCAAAATTTAATTGATTATGAATGATGATATACGACAATTGAAAAACAATGTTTGGCTCTTGTATTCGCTACTAGAAAGTTGTGATACTATTTACTAAATGCAGAAATACAAGTCATCACAAAATTTGATCCTCTCAAACATTTTTTTAATAAAATAGACTTATCAAGACATCTAGCTAAATGGGTAATGTTGTTGACCAATTTTGACCTTAAGTTTGTTTCACAAAAATTAATTAAAGGACAAGCCTTAACTGACCACTTAGTTGATGCTTCTCTTTTAGCACTACCTAGCAATGACTCTTTTCTCGATGATAGTGTGTTAACAATAGAGGTTCCTACATGGGAATTATACTTTGATGGATCCAAGTGTAGAATAGGATCTAGTGTTGGGGTTATATTAATTCTTCCCATCAGAAATCCTATTCCCTTTTCATATCGTTTAAATTTCCTATGTACGAATAACAGGGTATGTGTAGGATCATGATGGGCCAAAAAGTGGCAATATGATGGGTATGTGGCTGACGACTTTTTTTTCACCCCAAATTCATGAAACGAAAAGGGTTTTTAAAGGATATTCTCAGGTTTTCACCAATATAAATTATGCTTTACT
The DNA here is from genome assembly GCA_007258455.2 of Sequoia sempervirens. Lineage (NCBI taxonomy): Eukaryota > Viridiplantae > Streptophyta > Pinopsida > Cupressales > Cupressaceae > Sequoia > Sequoia sempervirens. The sequence continues at coordinate 24,086 of VDFB02279231.1, read as the reverse complement.
TTGAATTTAATATGTAATTATTATTCATTTTCAATTCAAATTAAGACTAAAGTCTTGATTAATAGACTGATTGAAAAACATCTATAGCTTTCAAACAGTATCACATTTTTTTAATTCAAAACATGCGTCACATACTATAGGATTAAAAAAATAAAAATTGAATTTCATTAAGTTTTGACCATGTTAAGGTGGTCAGACATACGAGTTTTTTATATTTTTTAAAAGTTGTAATAAAAAATTCATAATTAATTATTTACTTCAAAAAAATTTACAAAAAAATATGTATCACATTTGGACATGAGTCCTCTACTTATATCTAAAATCTTGTAAAAAAATATTATCATTACCACAAAGCTAGTTTACAATTTCTAGGAGGAACTGATTTTTGCTGAAATCACATATTTTTAGAAAATATAATGATTTAAGCCTTAAAATATTTCATTTAAAGAATTCCAATTGAAGAGGGTTTGTTCAAAATACCTTAAATCAAACCCCCTTGGATAGAACCCCGCTAGTTTTAAACCATACCTATAACAAAGTCTCTTTTACACCTATCAAAATGCTGATAGAAAACCACTTTTGATTTACCTTTTGGGGGATCAAATGAATTCATTTAAAATTTATTATTTGCAAGTATGTAGTCCTTATTATAAGCTTCCCAAAAATTATAATTTTAAATAAATTTAATTTTATTATTATATTTATTTTTTATTTCTCATGAATGTAGGTTTTTCACCGAAAATCAAGCTCTATGTTCTGCACATGTGGAAAAATAGAAAATTATTAAATATATATATATATATATATTAGTGCACCATATATTGAAGTCCTTCATCCAAAAAAAAAGAAAAAATAATTTTGATAAATACAAAAAAAACTACGTGTTATACGGTCGCGCTATGTCTAAATTATAATTGGTTTGAATTCAAAACTTGATTAAAGAAAAAATGTTCAATAAAAACTATCTAACCAAGTGGAAGCACTAGATATCAGAGTTACAAATCTAAATTGAAAGAATTAGAATTTTATCCTTCATGGAAAAAAAGTTATGCGTTATACGGTGAGCGTCACTTTTTAAAAATGTTATTTTATGAAAAAAACTAGTTTTCAAGGGAGATGGAAAAAGAAGTGCAATCTGATTCCAAAAATTTTGAAAAAAATATATTTAGAATCTATAGAAAAAATTTCACGAAACTCTAGTTTGGATCATCTTCAAATTGTCATGGTTTAGCCGCCATAGGTGCTCGAAAGTGAAGATTTAGTTAAAAAAATTATTTCAGTGTCTAGTTTGGCCAAAAATTGTAAACCACTATTGTGGGATAACTAATTGTGGTTAGGGTGGTTAGACAAACACCTACTTGTTATTTTTTCCTTGAAATTTAAGTACTTACTACATTGAAATTTCAAATTTTCACCAAATAGATTTTTTTTATAAACAAACCTACTAGTTTAGAAACTAAATTCAATTTGCTACAGATCCTATTATTACATATTTTTGAAATAATATAGATAACTTATTCAAATTTTTACGTCAAGTTGCCTAACTCTGATTTTTCTAATTTTTTTGCCACTTAAGGGCCTATTTTTTCCATGATGATCCTGCACATACCCAACATAGCCAATTATGAGGCGTTAATTGTTGGATTACATGCTTCTTTAATCATGAGTGTCAAAGATATTAAGGTCTTTGGTGATTCACAAATAGTGATCAAACAAATAAACAGAGTCTATCAAAGTAAACATGACAAATTATCAAAATATAAGGCTCTCACAATGACCTTGTTGGCACAATTTGAATCATTCACCATTGATAACATCCCATGAAAAGATAATCGACATGTAGATGCAATGGCGAGTATTGCTTCTCTTATATCACCTCAAGATCCTTTGAAGGACATCACATTCACTATTCATCCAATCATGAAACCCTCAATTGATGATAAAAATGTCAATGCATTAACAACAATCAAGGATGACTTGAGTGAATGGTATGATTCCATATATAATTATTTAAAATATGGTACCATTCTCGAGCCTAAAAAAACAACACCTAAACTTGTTTAAAACAATTAGCAACCAAGTACATCATCCTTTCCGACATGCTATATAGAAGATCTTTTGATGAAATTTTAATTAGATGTCTTATGGATTCTAAAATCAATATGGCACTTGACCAGGCTCATGCAGGCACCTATGGAGAACATTTTGGAGGACAACCTTAGTGCAAAAGATCCTTCGTATGGGATACTATCGGAAAAATATGGAAAAAGATTGTTATGCATATGTTAAGCGATGTCACAAATGTCAAGAACACAACAATCTAATTCATGCTCCTACTTCTAAGCTCCATGCCTAGATTCCAATTTGGCCATTTTCCATATGGGGATTGGATCTAATTGGAAAAATCTCACCACTGTCTTCTACTAGACATACATTTATCATTACTGCAACCGATTATTTTACAAAATGGGTAGAAGCTATTCCTCTTCAATCCACTACTACTGATATGATATGGAATTCCATATTGGAACACATTATTGCTCATTTTGGACTTCCTTCCGCATTAATTTCAAACAATGGAACACCATTTAAAAAGAATTATGTGAAGAAGTTCCTGGAAAAATTTCATATCCAACATCATTTTTCAACACCATACTACCCAAAATCCAATGTTCAAGATGAAAGCACTAATAAGATTCTTGAACAAATCCTCAAGAAAATTGTTAACCAACATCACAAATATTGGAACATGCAATTATAATATGCACTATGGGCCTATTGAACAAGTGTATGAACATCTATGGGAACTACACATTACAACCTTATTTATGGTACTAAAGTAATTGTTCCCTTGGAGTTAAAAATCTTGACACTAAGGATTTCTCTTCAAGGTCTTGTCGAGAATGACAATTATAAGGAGCAAAGATTACACCAGCTTGAAATGCTTGATGTAAAACACATTAACACTCTCGAGCATCTCCAAGCTTACACTAAGCAATTACAACAAAAACATAATATTCATGTCATCCCTCAGACATTTAATAAGGGAAATTTAGTTTTATATGAAAATCAACGAAACACTACTATCGATTATGTTGATAAAGGAAAATTCAACCTTAATTGGTTAGGACCCTATATAATCTATACAAATTATGGATCTGGCACTTACACATTAATAGAGCTAGATGGTACACCCCTCAAAGACCCTATCAATGCCACACATTTGTATTGTTATTATGTCTAGTCCCTTTTTGAATGGTATGAATGATAAAGAAGTGTTGTTAGAGCTATTGAATTATATCCTATATGCTTTCACATTGCTTCGTTCTTGACAACCAGTTATGTGTGTGTCTTGAGTACTAAGGTAATTATTTAATTTATTTTATAATTACTTTAGGATTCATACTATTCAAATTCTTGTTCTGTGTTATGTTAAGTTAAATCAAAGGTGCATTTAATTTAGCATAACATACTTAATCACCATGTTTTATCTAAAAGAAACTCTAATAATTTTTAATTAGACCACATAAGCTTTGTTAAATCATTAAGACATTAATTAAGTTCTTGCCAAGGTTATTCAATTAATCACATTTTCACTTAACATTCCAAAACATTAACACAAGTAATAAAACATCAAAGGCTCGTATATATATATATATATATATCCAAAGTTTTATGTACATGTCATCAAATTATACAATATCTCTGAGGTCTGTAGGTACCCAACCCCTCAGGATCTTGTACTCATGATCTGGTAGTAGGACGTCAGGAGATGGCCGCATGTGATTGTGACCGCAATCTACCAAATCTCAATTCAAACTCTAAGCCCTGTATCCATCCAAGGGCCACCTACTGCTCCCCTGCTATTTGATGCCTCTCTGTTTGTACTCATGCTACCTTTTCCTCTTGTCTCTCAACCTCTATTGGGGTCTAGGATGACTATGCTATAGTCTCATCTCAGTGAAGTCGTCTCCTTAGACTCTCATATGTTTCATGTAATCTTGTGAATGGCCTAAGCGACTGTAGATCCTACTCCACAATAGGTGGGGCCACATAATCTAAGTCCATCTCCTCCTTGTCGATGGATGCTAGCACTATCTCTATAGCTGCTTGATGATAGAGACCCCGCTAATCTCTTGTAGCTATTGCAAGGTAGAAACAATACACAATCATTACACATCATGATATATATATATATATACAAAGAAAAAGTAGTAAAGTACATGCATAAAATCAAATATCATCACCTATATCTCTAGTAGGCTGAGAAATATCAACCTCATCTGGTGTAGGGAGAATGGAAGATGTGCTAGCCTCTCCACGACTGTGAGTACTGATGCTTGTTGTAGCCGCTACTCATGATCTAGTCATATGAATGGGAGAAGGATCTCCTCACTCATGTATATCCTTAGTTACTACCTCATCACTCTCACTCAAGGGTGGATCCTTTTCCTCATCCTCCTCCTAGTCCTCCTCATCCTCACCCTCATCCTATCACTCCTGGCCATCATAGTAAAGATCTACATCCTCATCATACTCATCATCAATGACATTGATAGATATGTCTGCATCTCTGTATTGTGTCCTTGGCCCTATCCTTTCTGTGATATCCCTCATCTAGTAGTTGTCCTGCATCTCCTACATGCTCATCCATCATATATATAGGAGTTGGTCATTAGACTATCCACCACTCCTCATAATCCCATGTGGCATTGATGTCATCTATGTCAGAGACTGGAGGTTGATTGTGATCTAAAAAATCATTGTCGCTCTCAACAACATGGTCTAGAGCGAGTCGCATTTTATCACCTAGTCTCCAGAAACTCCACACTAACCTCCTAAAAAAGGATCATTCCATGGGTGGCCTTTGAATCTATATGAACTGTTGCATGACTCGATCATAGTAAAAGAGATGTACTACATGATCATGTTGGCCAATCAAAATTTTGTCTAGCTATAGTCTCCTTAACTATCTCATGTGATCTGGCCACTGTAGTATCAACTAATCAGGTCTCCACAAGATCTCATCCTCCTCTTGTTGGTCAAATCTCACTCTCCAAAAATGTAAATCCCCATACTGCCAAAACCACCATAGAGGATAGCTGAAGGCTCGATGATACCCCACTACTATAGCACATGGGAAGCTAGTAGGCCTAGTGCATGTGATATGCTCAAGGCACCAAACCTGCAAAAGCATACAATGCACCATGTTTTCTACCTCCCATAAAAAAAATTGACCTAGATCATAATACAAATGCACTAGGATACAATACCCGTAGGTGTATACTGTCTAGTACTCTGCCATCCTATGTATCAGATGAACTAGTCCTCATTCAAGGTGAACTACTCACCCATCTAGCATGAGCACTAGTGCCACTATGTGCATCATGACCCATCTCACAACTATGGCTCGTGAATACAACATTGCTAGATCAATCCGCCCTCTCACTCGTTCATCGTGCACTAGACCATCCAGAAAATATTGCATATCATCCTTCTGCTCATAGATAGTGTGATCTCTTTGGAAGCATACACACTCTCCTTGAATAGGAACTCAAAGAATGCAGCCGCCTCTAGGGTAATTTCCATCTCACCTATTGGAAGGTGGAATGTGCATTTTTCTACATCCTAGCGCTCGCATAATGCCATGATCATAGCATCATGACAGCTCATGCAGGGCATGAGGTACACCTAATACATACCCATAGCCTGGAGGTGCTCTATTTCCTTTGTTGTAAGTGCAGGGGATAAATCTCTTAGAAAACATAGCTTCCTACCCCCTAGACGTTGTTGTGAACAGGTGGGTACCGATCGAAAACACAAAAATATGATCTATAAACCATCTAATATTTTTAATTTTTACTTTACTCATCATGCAAGTGTACTAAAGTCCATCTAATGTTCTTTCCTAAAGGCTCTAGACACTTTAGAACCCTTTTGGGACATTTCATGAAGAAATGGGACACTTTGCGAACAAAAGGGACACTTTACAAACAAATGGGACACTTCACAAAAAAAGGGGACACTTTGTGAACTTTTTTTCCAAGATCCTAAATTAACCTAGAAATGCATAAAAATCATTAAATAACCGCATAATCACAAAGCACATGTAGTAGAATTGACGAGCACCTCATGATGATGCTCATCACGTTCCACCTAGTCTCGTAGCATGTCTAGTCTCGCAGGTGTGTAGCCCCATCTACTCAACATATTTCAATATTCTCTTGTCACTCTCATGCTACAAGAAGGTAAAATGAAAAAGCAAGTGAAAAATTACTTCACTTTTTACTCTTTTAACTCTTTTTCACTCTCATGTATTAAATTAAGGTTTTTACTATCTTAAGAGTTAATAATGTTCTTTTTATTCAAACCATCATAACCGGTGCTAGTGAACTCTATTTTTGATGTCATTTGATGCATTGGAATCGCGATTCCACACATGACATTATCAATTATCTATCATTATGTGGCATGGTACTTGGATATGTCCTACAATATGATTTGATGTGGCTAGTTTTCTACCCCTATCCGACCTCTGTAAAGCAAGAAAAATCAAGGGGGGCATACATCTACCCTTGAATTTGATTTCTAGAAGTGGCATAAGAGGATTTTGGACAACTAACGAATTCGTGTTGTAGGATGTGGTTCCTAATGTTGTGGTTTAGTAGATAACTACATTGGGGGCTTCATTATCTCTTCTTTTGAATGAGTATCCTTTTATGAAGTAAAGTGTACTATTTAGAGTCCTTTAGTTTGGATATGCACATAAAGTCCATATGGGCACTAAAATGGGGCCTAAATGTCTCACCAAAAATTGTAAACTCTTGAAGAAAGAGGCAATTTTGGGCTTAATTTGGTCCTATTTTAGACAACCCTTGCATTAATCATCCTTTAAAACAACATTTATAGGCCCTTAAGACTCATTATTTTGGACTTTAAGGCCTATTCCACTCACAAATCACACAAAACTCAACAAACAACATTCAAATCATTCAAATTCTAGAAAACCCACCTCAAAAACCCTAGGTGGGACTAAGTCAACTAGGGTGGCGACTTAGTCCCTTTTGGGGGATTTTTTTGTTTTGAGCAGGAAAACAACTGACTTAATTAAAATTTCTTATGGATGTCAGCATGTGAAGTTGAAATAATGAATAATTAGGTATTGATTCCTATAAATATATGTTTTTAGGTCATTTTTCACAACATTAAGTCATTTTCAACAAGCAAATTCAAGATTCAAGTGTTGAATATCTTTCACAAGAAGATTGATTAGTTTATTTATAACAAAGGTGAAGCTTTATGGTAGTAAGTTAGGGTTTTTTCAGGTCTTCAAGCTCACTTTTTGTTCAAGATCTCAAATTGCAAAGGATTGATCATGGATGCCTATGGAGAATCATGGAGAAATCTAGGTTGAGGAGACACAACTAGCCATCAAATCAATCATAAAGACTTGTTTTCAAAGTGATTCCATCTTCCATTTTCTCTCCATTTTCATCCTAAAGAAGGTGTCAATGTTATTAAGATTCATTTCTAATGTGATTTAGGGTCTCTTGGAATGAGTCTTGCATCATTCTAGTTTCATTTATGCATCTTATTCTTGCATGTTAGAATAGTGTTGCATCTTACTTCAAATTTCCTAGTCTTAGACACACATAGGGCTAGGGTTTTATGCAAATTTCATTATCTCTTTTAATGTTTAAATACCAACTAGGGGTTTGACCAAGGTAAACCCCCCATTAGAAACCAAATTATATTTTGTTTTGTAGGTATTTTCATAGATTTGGATCCAAGTTTCTGTCAAAAAACAAAGTGCAGACTAAGGGCTTCTGTTTCCACTTTCAGAATTTTTAGAAAAGCCAAAGTGGACTAAGTCTCCAATAGTGGTGACTTAGTCTCATACTTTTTTTTAGAATTTTTTGCAAATCTAGATACCTATTTGATTGAAATGGGTTTTGGAGCAATTTCCCTTATTTGGGACTAAGTCGCCCAGCTTGGCGTAAGTGTCCCAGTTAGCCAGAAAATTAGATTTTCCAAAATTCTAGAGACATCTACAGTCTTCATTCCAGCCTCTATCATTTTCTAGGTGCACTCTTTTTGTTTATCCTTTTTATCTTGTTCTAGATTGCATTCAATCTATCTTTCTACATATCACAATATGTTTCCAAACAAGTTACATTTCATTAGTTTTGCATGAATAATTTATTTCCTTTTTCAGTTCCTTGCATTTAGACCATTCCATTTAAACATATTTTAATCATATTAGCATTAATCTTTAGTGAACCCCCAAGTTTTTGTGGATACCTTTCTCCTTTTAGGTGAAAAACCTTAGAAGTGCAAGAGAGAAGCCCCTACAAAAAATTTGTAGTTCACTCTGATACTGGAACTAAATCACCACTTGTGGCATATGAGTCCTAGTATACTTCTTTTTTAGGATTTTTATGTAGATCCTGATTTAGTAGTTACAGATTCTAGTTTTTTCCTAAAGCCCTAAACTGGGACTAAATCACCCCTATTGACCTATGAGTCCTAGTGTTCCTTAAAATCAACATTTTTACAATTTTAGACCTTCATTCAAGCCTCTTCAAGTTTATAGATGCACTTCTCTAATTTCCCAGTTTATTATTCTGATTTGAGCTCATTTCTAGGTCATTTATTTAAGTTTCATGCATCATTAGGTCTTGCATGCTACTATTCTTTCCAATCTCTAGCTTGGTGGTGAACCCCCTTTGTACCTTTAATCATACCCTAGGAAACCTTATTGTAGATCTCTTTCCCTCATTCTATCCTTGGATTGAGATCTCTAGGCTTTCCTTGAATGAAACATGTAGAAATTGGTTGTTCTATCTCCCAAACATAGAGCAATAGTTTCCTTCCTTTCACCAGTGCAAGGCCCTTTCCTATATCAGGGTCTATACAAACTCTTTAGGTACCCTTCAAATAAGATGCTTTTATCGGAGGTTTTTAGACAAGTATTAGAAGTACAAAAACTTATTATTGGGAAGCATAAATATGGATATGGTTTCCCCATCACAATGGGAGTATACTCCTACACCAACATGGAGAATGCCAATAGTGTAGATGTTGATATGGGTAGGTATAATATTGATCTATATAACGATGCCAAGAGTAGATTTGATCCTATTGATAATATTAGCAAGGTAATGGTTGCCTATTTCATCCATGAGCCAAAAAATTTAAGATCACTAGGAAAATTGTGAAGAAGAATTTGAATTCAGGTTGAAAGATTACTATCAGCTAACCATCTTCTTGATAAGGCAGTGTATTAATGCTTTTGTTTGTAAAGAACAAAAGGAAGATGGGAGGGTCCTTGATCTTGCTTATTTAGGTCAGAAAGTTTATGACTAGTCTATTTTTAGTATAGATTGCTTAGTAAAGGAAAATGATGACATCAAAATTAGAGCATGCGATATTGTGGCTCGCTCTCTCTAGTGCTTAAAGAAACGCTTTCCTCTGGCATAATTTCCAACACCTATGAAGGGTGATAAGAAGAAGGATGAGGAAGGTGCAAGAAAAGTAGCCACCAAGGATGGAAGGTAATCTATTGCAAAAGAAAAAACATCTTCAAGTGTTGCCCCAACCAAGAAAAAGGAAAATGAGGAATCTACTACGGAAGAAAGAAGCATAAAAAAAGAACACATCCTGGTAGATTTTTTTCAAGTAAAGGTGAGGAAAAACCTAAGGATGGAAATAGAATTGTACAAAAGAAAAGAACAAGAGAGGGAAACCCAACAAGAAGCTCAAAAAACATACTCCTTAACTCCACCTCATGAGTCACCATTTCCATCTCTAGCTTGATCACCCAAGGACAAAGCACCTACTCCACCATCTCAATCCCTTCCATCTACTCCTCCCCCTCTAAAAGATGAGCCACCTCATGAAGAGGAAATTCCTATTGATATAGCACTAAAAAAAAGGAGAGATAGAAAAAGAAACTCCTCAAGAAGAAAAGGCATAAGATGAAACCCACATCCATGGGGGAAGTTCATACTAAATAAACACGTATAGAGGTGCACATTGAGAAGGGGCATACTGAGAATGTTCAGATGATGGTGAATATTAAAAATATTAATGTTGAAGAATAAATTGCTAAAGAAAAGGAATTATAGCAGCATTGATAACTTTAAGAAACCCCCCACAAAAAAATATAAAATATTGGCAAATCTTTCATGTTTTTAGGAAAAAATATTAGTTTCTATTGGTGAATCTTTCCCTTTTTAAAAAAAATATTAATTTTATTGGCAATTTTTTTTACATTTGTAAAACTTTGTAGAAAATTTAGGTGAACCTTGGAAAATAATAGGAAAATGCATTAGTTATGATGGCAAATCCATCCAATCTAAAAATAATTCTCATGGAAATGTAGGGGCCCGAGGGTGGAAATTATCGATGGGTTTAAGGGGTAGACTATAACATTTACTTTTCACCATTGTTTTAAAATATAATATAATGACCCTCATTATATTCTGCAAGGTAAAATGTACCCATGATCTATAATTCTCATGGGGCTCAAAATTGCTTTTAGATCATTGATCTAATGAACCTTGTTCTACTTTATGAGATAGAATGTACCCAAAATCTATAATGCTCATGAGACCCAAAATTGTAGGCCTCATGAGCATTATAGATTGTGGGTACATGTTGCCTCATGGAATGCAAGGTTCATTATATTATATTACAAATCAATGGTGGAAACTAAATATTATAAATATCATCTTAAAGCAACTAATAATTATGATATATACTATTGGCAAATTAATATAGATTTTTACTATAATTTATAAAATTTAGGCAAATCTAATCTAACCATGTATCAAATATTGTGATGATTTTTTGAGATAATTTTTTTAATAAAATAAATTCTTTGGTGATCTAAATAAAACTATAATAAAATTTTGTAAAAATGTGTCAATTCAAGTCACGTTATAGCTCAAACTATTGGCCAATTTTGCATTCCTAAATTTCAACTATTAGCCAATTGATGAATACTAGCCACTTAAAAAATCAAGCCTCATGAGGAGGAGGTTAATCAAGAAAAATATGGATTCTGAAAATCTCATATCATTAATACTACATTTAGTTGCATGGGTGCTTATGGAGATTTACTATTTTGAATAGAAAGACTTTTCCACTATAAAGGATTTTAAAAGGTACATATGGTGTTATCTTGTAAAATCTTTGTAATAATTTTGAATTATGGATTATAAATACTTATTTTACATTTATTTCTCTTTTGAGAGTTATGTGCAAATAGTTGATTAATTTTACTAAGTTTCACTCTTTAAGGATGTCTATTCTAATTGAGGTAGCCCCAAAACATAAATAAGAAGGGGCATAACTATCTAATTTCTACTATAACAATAATTTAATTTAATTATTCAATATTTTACATATAATTTTATAATTTTTATGCAATATTGTTAACTATAAATCTTCTTTACCAATATTCAAACCCCTTTATTTAAAATATTAATAATAATACTAATAATCTCCATTAATTTACATGCTAAGTACACATGATTTTCGAATTAAATTTTTTATCCTATTAATGTTAGAAACCCAAAAAAAATAAAAATTTGTCACATAACATTTAATGAGACATAATAATTATATAAATAAAAATATCTATATAATTTGAAAACCTAATAAAATAAAATTCCTACTACCATCACTCATTACATAATGATTTTATAGTAAAGAGGTAATGCATCTTACAATACTTGTACTACCATGGATTTGTAGCTTACTTAATATAGTTCTTAATACCTCACAACCTAATCAACAAAGCTCTAATATTATATTTTAACATGTTCAACTAATATCTTCAAAATATGGTCTCTTATATCTTTAGTGGCAACACTAAATCCGTCTCTCTCTTTGTAAAAGAGTTGAATACCTCTTTCCAAATAAACTGCATGATCTTTAGCGCATGTGGGTACACTATCCTTTTTCAAATACTCCCACATTAATTCTTTCAATAATTCTTCATGTAAGGAATTAACATAATCCAAAGCAGCTTCTTCTGTTAATTCAGGATTATCTCTCATATAACATCTTACACAAGAATTTTCTTCACCCCTTGCAGCTTCAACCTACATTTCAACAAACATTATAATTCTAACTCAAACCTCTCTCCTGAAATAAATGAGAAATTTTAAAATATAGATATAATTGCAAACAAATGTTGCCTGATTATTTGCACATACCTTGAAAGTCTTTAAATCATTACTTATTCGAAAGATGAGTCCCAAAAGTTCACTGAACCTTGAAGGAAAATCCATTTCTGGAAGAAGGTTATCAGGAAGAAGCGTGTCTAATGTTAAAACAGGTTGCAAGACAAGTATTCGACCACCACCACTAACTTTCCCATTCGCCAAATACTCATCAAAAGTTGGAGTATAACCAGCAGCTAGCCACTCCGCTTCTTGCATGTAAGCATCGAAGAAATGATCCCACTAGATTGCAAATGCATCATTATGTATACCTTTATTTTTTTCCACTAACATCTAGATATTTTAAATATACCCACTAAAAGATCACACATCAGCTAGATAGATGATTGAAATTTTAACATGTGGATATATTTTAAATAAATATAAGAAAGATGTATGTGTTAGATTATATTATTAATATAAATAGAAATTTCTAAATACTTTAATTATAAATACTTACAACATTTTTAGCATAATTAAGTGTGTCTCGTCCTTGACTTTTGATTGCCTCTTGTGTCATTTTATTCATAATTTCATAAAATGTCATGAATACAACTTTCATATATTCAGGAAGGTATTCTATAGCAGAGGGATCCCAACTAACCAAAAAAGAGAACAAAAAATTAGTGGTAGAGCTCAAATACTCAAATATAATTTTGTACTTAAGTATCTCGATTTAACTATTTCATTTAATATTCCATGGGTATTTCAAATTTATATATTTACCTTTTAAATGCTTTTGTGAATAGTTTGAGTTCGTCCAATGTCCCATGTGTGTCATATATATCATCAATAACAGTTACAATTGTACCAATTTTTGTAAATCCAATTCTAAAAGCATAATGCTTTGGTTCTACACTCCCTCCTATCGCCCAAAAATAAAATTTGACATATCGATTGCGAGCGAATGCTAATTGAGGAACGCCTGAATTTGTCCACCATCTAAACAACACATGCAAATAAAATGTGACATTTCATATCTTATGCACTATATTTTATTTTCAATCCTACTATTTTTTCCTTTGCAATTATTTTTGTGTGTCAATAAAATTTTTAAAATCAAGTAGTTTACTAACTTTGAAAGTATTTGAAGTTCTCGTTGTTGCATGGACTGCACCATATTGAAGTCTAACTTTGCTAGATCTAAAATCTTCTTGTTACTCTCACATGCCATCCTGTATATAAATACATTGTGCTCTTATACTTAGAAAATCATGCTCTTTAGTTTATATATAGAAAATTAAAATATAATGATAATGAGATATTATTTGCTTATCCTCTTTCTATACCATGAAGTTTCTGCTCCATATATGTCGATATAATTCCTTGTCTCCAATCTAGGCACATTGGTGTGCCAGCCATACTCTAGATTAAATTCTATCTATTGCAGCACAAAAAAATTAAATGTAATTATAAAAAATGATTCACATACTTTGATATGCAAAATTATTAATGTGTATCCATTTCATACCTCTGGTGAAAGATTGGAATTATTGATCTTTGGAAAAACTTTTTTTAAATATCTAGTTGCAAAGGCTTTACCCTCTTCCATGACTTTCTCTCTAGGAAATGCAACGAGTGAAGCACAAAATAAATTTAGAACTGTTTTTATTTCTTTTGTTAATTGAATATGTGAACTCAAAAACTGACCGTCTTTTCCTTTAAAATTCTCCAATACACCTTCAATTCTTCAAAAAAATATTAATAATATAAATTATTATTGAAATAGTCCAATAAAATTAACATATCTATATAAAACAATAAAAATAATAAAGCAGAGACTTTTCTTTAACAAAGCAAAAGCCACTAACAAAATACTTTTACCACGTTATTCCCCATTTTTTTCTTCAATAAGATGCCACTAGAGAAAGAGAATACTAGAATCTTAACTTGTTACTGGTGGAGGAATGAAATTTTGCACGTATTGTCAGAAATTATAAGCGTAAAAATTCATTAGATGTTTCTGTAATATAATAACCTAAATACCACCTGAAGAGACGTCGTATCTGTGCAGACGAAGAGTACGAAGTCCTAAGGCTGTGCTATTGAGATCCGCCCAATCACTGCCCTCACCATTTCCAATGCCTTTGTCGTTCCAATACCTGCTATCAATTTATACATTACGTCAGCTTTACATAAATTGCTTTAAGATTTACCTGTTATAGTTTGTTGTAAGAAACAAACCTGTAAACATAATCAAGAGCTTCCTTTATTTCCTTTTGGAAATGCCGATCGATTCCAAGGCGTTCAACGTTGTCCACCATGGAAAGGCGTTCGTGGGCAGATACATTATTACTTGACAATCCATTGAAAATCTCCTTCACTTCTCTAATCAGTGTCTCTGCGCGTTCAGCATAGGAAGGAACCTGCAGCCCAATACAGTCAAAAAAGTTTAAAACATAAAAACAACAGAACAGAGCAAAACTTCAAAGTAGAAAGTAGAAGACTTCAAAACTAGCTTACGTCGTAAGCTTTTCCAAGGGACTGTATGAAGTCATCTTCCCACACGTTGGGGTGATGATTGTTTCTACGTCGCGCAGGAGATTGATCAGTGGTTAAAGCCTTTCTAGCAGTTAAATCCAGCCTTTTTCTGCTTGGCTTTGGGAATACATTAGTGAAAAGCTTAAGCTCACTACTGGCTTTGTGTGTGGATGGGCTGTTGAGGCCTGAAAAGACCAGAGTGAAACGGGAAAGATAAATGGAAGCCATTCTTAGTGAAGAGAGAGGAGTCGTAGATGGGTATTTAATGCCTGCACTCCACTCATCTACTTCACTTTTAATATTATAAATTTGATGTTCATTGGCAACTTGCAATATAATAATCGTTGGACAGTTACCAGCTGTAATATGACTAGCTATTGCACTTTTTGTGTGCAATTGGGTACGCCGAATTTTTGGTTGGAATAGTTATATTGTTTGAAATGGATCAATCTTAGTAAATTTGAAAAATATAATTTGATAATTAATTGCTATATGCGACAAGTGGTCATTGCAAACCTTGAGCTCTTGTTGCATTATTATTTTGAAATGCAACTTTTTTTAATTTGTATTTTTTAAATTTTGGATACAAAATTGTGTATCAACAATCTATCCAATTCTTGCTTTGCCAATCTCCACTTGCTCCTACATCGAAGGTTATAAGCAAAAATCTCAAATGGTTTGGATATTTGTTTAACACTTTTCTTGCCTTTGACATGAACAATCAAGATGGATTCAAATTATTCAATGGTTTGGTTATGGTTGAGGAGCTATGGAGGAATATTTCATAAGGGTTTGTGCCATTACTATATTTTGTGTTCCTAACTCTGATGCGGCCATTGGAGATGACGTAAGTACTATTGGTCTCGATGACATTGTAGAACCACTCTAGAAGATATTAATGGGCAAGTTGGGATATATGATTTCAAACTCACAGAATTGTAACAGCATAATAGTTAATCGCAAGGATATGTGAAGTAAAAACAATATAACATAATAGCTATGGAAATAGAAGTAGAAAAGTATGACAAAAAAAGTAATTGTGCAGGAACTTTCCAGAAGATCATCAGCTGCAAACTACTGAGCTGCTACCTAATGCAACTCCAACAATGACTGGTTAGGATAAATACCAACAGCAATTTCTGTCAAACATAAACTACACAAAATAAAAGTTCAATTCTTTCACCAAAAAAATTATTATATTTTGATCTCATTTTTTAAAATTGCAAAAAGATCGCTTGCCCCAAAATTACTTAGTATCGACTATATTTAACAAACTACATGAATTGTCTAAAAGATCACTTGAACTTTTTTACTTCGTTTTAACATAGCATACCCAACTACAACAGATTGTTAAAAAAGCACATTGCTAATCCCTTAATCTCAAATTAGAAAAACAAAAATTCTGATTATTTTGCAAAGAAATAATGAAGTTTTTGACCTAAGGTATTAAGTTGTAGAAACATACAAATATAGGCAGGTGTATTGTGATGGTAATAGAGAGAAATTGTTAGAGCATGAAACAGCTTCAAATCTCTCCACTACAATAAAGTAACTCACAATGGTAGTGTACATGCGGAGAGGGCATTTCGTGATGATTATGATGTGTCCATGACCGCCTCGCCTCAATTAGGTCAAGTGGTGACGCAATATTATGGAGTGTTCAAATGCCCTCACTGTAATCAGGCGAGATTATAGCACAATAATAATGGATTTAAAATTCAATCTCGCCGCAATAAGGATTGGTTGTGGCATATCGACTATGGGGTGTTCATATTCCCCTTAACTGATGAGGATTGAAATTTAAAACGTACGCATCATGTTTCTTAAACTCATCCAGGCTGATGCCCAGCTGCTAGGAGAGTTCCCGAGCTCCACAGTTCGTAGTCTGTGTTGGCGTAGTAATCGTGGGGTGCCCAATTCTTCCTCAGAGAAATTAGATGAGATTGAGGCAAAATGATCGTGAGGGGTTCAAATCCCCCAACCACAATAAAACAGAAGGTTGCATCCTAATTAGCACTAAGTATTCCCATTCCCCTCACCCCGCCAAGATGACCCATGTCTCCAGTGAACATATTGCTATGAGTATTTTCTAAGGATCACAAATTCACAAATATTAATAAATAAAATCCATAAAAATACAGAAATCCTATGTTTTGTAGCAATTTTTACCAGCTGTAAAAGTAATTTAGATGATCACTTACCCATAAAATATAGAATTTCACGTGATTGGACCAGCCCTAGTAATCCCACATAAGGTCACTCAAAAACAATCATAAATTCTTTAAAAAAACATAAATGAACAAATAAATACCATTTAAAGGATACTGATTCATGAGAGACGCTTTACCAACCCTGCAAACAAGAATTAATCAAAACCCAATGGTCAAATTCGAGTCCGTATGTAAACCCTAACATCAATTGACACACCTAATGACAGGAAAACTGAAATAATATAATAGAATTCTCAGAAAATACAATTCTTTGCAAAATGGCAACCTAAGATTTGAGGAAAATGAATTGGCTTACCCACTGGCTTACCCAAATTTTAAAATATAATTTATAATAATAAGTATAAATAAATTAATTATAGTTTATTTTTTATTATTTAAATATAATCCACATTTCATATAATGAACTTATAAATCAAAAAATATATATATATATCAAAATTTACCTGAAACAAATTATAAATCAAATATTACATTAACTAAAATATAAAATAAATCTTTCAAATAAATAAAAATAATTAATTTAAAAAAAAAAAATGATTCAATATTTTTCAATTGTAAAGCAATCAATAATAATTTTATACATCAGTACTATCAAAAATAATAAATAATTATCATATTTATATTAATCAAAATTTGCCTTTAACAAAAATAACTCTTCAATATGATCTCTAATTTCAAATTATATATTTTTTAAATTTAATTAAACAAAATAAAATTTCAATTTGACATCTCAATCTATATTAATTTAAAAAAACTTTTTAATACCTATAAAATTGGTAAAAATCATTTAACAATTAAACAGGCAATCCGTGAGATTTTAGGATAAATAAGAGGAATTACGACGGACGAAGGCACAAGATTTGTAGGGTATTAAGCCTGCAAATGCCAAGAAAAGTCTTTAATTAATTTTGTAATGATTCGAACGTGGAATATATTGATGTAATGTTTAATCTATCCAGCATAAGTTCATTATATTATTTAAAGATAACAGTTTATTATATCATTTTTTGGTCCGCAAAGAATTGCAGGTGCTATTGACAGGTGGAAGGCCAACATGGGATTTCCAAATTACGGTGTTTTAGGTATTCGAATATACAAGGACGGAGAATTGGCGGTGAAGTTACTTCGGCGGCGTACGTTGTTTCAAATGTGACAGCTCCCTCTTCCCAATTTTCCGTGCAGCAATCGCCCAGACGGAAAGTGACCTAAGCAGTGAATTAATTGGTTGGCAAGATTTATTTAGATTGCGTGGAAAGCAGCGAAAATCGGCGGCGAAAACTGGCGAAAAGTGATGAACGACTGTAAAGCGGACTGCGTGCAAAGCGGATGCCGTGAAAAATGGATGATATGAGAAGCGGTGATCGTGGTGCCGTGAAAGGTGGACGGAATATCGAACGATGGGCAAACATTCGTTCGTCTCCAGGATGGCTTTAGCCATCGATTTTAAAAAATAGTCTGGCGCAGTTCATAGTAGGATACGCCTTCGGCGTAAATTAACTTCTATACGATAGTTAGGTGCTTAATTTAATTGTCTATAACACCTGCACATTATTTAATCCTGTGTTGTATTCAAATTAATTTAGTGTCTTCAGACACTGTCAAAATATTTTATAGTTAAATATTAGAAAGCAATTTACTAAAAAAATAATTTTCTATTTAAAAATAAATAAACACATGTCCGTGCATGTCTAAGTGAAGCAGGTAAGTCTAGATCACAACACTTAATTAGTAGGATGATAGAAGGAGCATTTGCTTCAAGGTAAATGGAGCCTTTCACTGAAATGGTTCAAAGTTGGTTCAAAATTCTTTGGCAAACCAAATGTAATGTTTTTGTTTTCTTTTGAATAAAATGGAGTCTACATCTATATAAAATATAGACTTTTAGATAATCATGAAGGAAAATTTAGGAGATCTTGAAAAAAAATCACTAAGTCCTTCTAACATGACGGTCAATATGTAAGACTGTATTTAGACTTTGAAAATATGACTTAATCTTATTCATATTTAGTCAATTTAAAATTGATCATGGATTTATCTGAGGGTAGATAACCCCAATAAGACATTCCAATCGCCCACATTTTCAAAAGTCCATTTTGTCAAATAGTCACCCACTATATTCCATTCTTACAAATATGAAAACAAAAAATGGAATCAAAATTTATGTACTAAACACAAGATCTATTCAACAAAAGATAACTCAACAATCATGAAGTAGTATTTGACATCTCTTTATTTTAAAGGTCCACCAAAATCATTCAATTGTCATAAAGTAGTATCAAACTTTTCTTTATTCAAAAGGTCGGCCAAGGTCATACACTAGTCATGAAGTAGTATTAGACTTTTCTTTATTCAAAAGGTTCATCAAAATCATAGAATCCATCTAACAAATAACATGTTTACATCCCAATTCACAAGCTTTAACCAATGCAACAATAAAAGAATGGGCCTCCATGTGATTACTAACAAAAAATTTATGAATAGTGAAAATAAATGTGTCAAACCTTGACTATTACGATCAATTCCTCCAATACCAATTGCCCTTAGATTACCCCTTAATGAACCATTAATATTAACTTTGATGAAACCCATAGAACATGGAGACCATTTACGAACATATTCATCATTCACCAACCCTATTCACCATTTGAATTGAAAATTATCAATACAAAATAATATACCTAGATAATGAAAAATATGACATTCAAGAGGAGAAAGAGATCCATTATGACAACACTTAACCTCCACAATTTCCTTGATTGAATTTTTTTTTTTTTCAAATTTGAATAAGACTCTATTGTTCTAAGAAAGTAGGTCTGTAACACCCCACCGTGTGAACCCCAAAGGACAAAATAAACAATAATCGCTGCAATTTTTTTTTTTTTAAATTAACACAACATACAAGTAAATACATTAAGTCATAACATGAATTTCATTTAAATAGATTCATTAACACATACATCCCTTGGGGTACACGAGGAGTCATTACGAGACTTAGATCCACACAACGACAATAAAGAGTATAAGCCAAAGATATAATCCATAACAAAGTAAACATTAACAAAGGTAACACATATATGATAAATCATTGATAAGAAACCATCTGTGTACATAAATACAACATATGCATGATTAACTTAACACATTAAATAACAACTGCCATGGCCAATATCCACACAAGATTTAACATTACATTACGATACAATGTTCTAGAGGTACAATAATACAAAAGTGTTTCCAAACATAAATGGAAACCATACACAAGGTAACATGATACAAATAAATAGATGAATACAAAGTATCATAACTAGCTCCAAGACAAATACAACTCTAGAGTTGCCGCAGCAGCATCAATTCGCACCTTTCGATCCTCGACTGGGGACCCAATGGGGTGCTTAGCACGTTCCACCCGACCATGTGGATCCGAAGACCCACCCCCCATGCTAAGGAGCTGACAAGAAAGAGACCTCAACCAAGAACAACCAAACCGAAAACCATGAGACTCAATGTCATACAAAAACTCAAGGATTATAATGACATAATCAACAACACCCAAGAGTCAACATAATAACTTAAAGTCATAAATCTCATCACATAAATCAAAGCAATGACCAGTAAGCAAGTAACCAAAGGATGATCATGAAACACTTCCAAATAAAACTGAATTAATAAACAAAATACAATTCTGGATTGCAATTAAATAATACAATAACATCATATCACAATACCATAAGAGTACAAGGTCATAAGTCATATATCAATGAGATCATACAAGACCACAAAGTATACTAAAGATGTTTTAAAACAATAATCAATTTAAATCAATTCAAACAACAATCTAAACCAACTCCCATAACCTACTTCCAGAGGAACACAATAAAGTAAAACACATGGGCAACTAGGGGAGAGTGTCATCGCATAGTCCTACATGGGCTGTCCTGTGCTCTCCCTCCCAACTGGAAGCGCCAATCCCATCTATGGCTGTCCTGTGCCTTTCCTCCCAACTAGAGGCGTCGGTCCATAGGGTGACTCATGCGGAGCTATAAACTTCTCATGAAGACAAGGTCACGACCTTGCCAACCACGACCTTCTCAGCCTTCCATTAGTCTGCAGAAGCACTAATGAAGACAAGGCATCCATTTTTAAATCTTGTAATGATATTACTATCCAACCCTCCTAAGTTAATTATTAGGTTTTCACTTGATTACTAACTCACTCGTGGGTTATCTTATGCCCTTCCCCTTAAACGGGGCGCTGGCCCCCACGAGGAGCCACTCTCCTTAGAGACCCAACAACATAAAAACCAAGGGTTGTACCTTCATAATTTGAACAAAGAATCACAACATAAAAGCATGCGAGGCATTACCCATCTTGCTAACAAGTACAAATAAATTAGAGTCTCAACAATTCTCGTACAACCCTTTCAAAAATCATGATACCAAAACACTTGTCACATGGAAGTTCAAAAGATCGACTCTCCACATCTGAGAGTAAAAAAACATTATAGTTCCAACAAGAAAACTTAACAATCAAAAAATCTCCTCCACTAAAAGGGCTCAACGAAAGGCAAAATAATGAGGAACCATCAAAATCAGCCATTAAGATCAAAATCTCGGTAAAATAAATAGATCAATAAAGAATCAATAAGAAATAAGTACTCCCTTGCCTATCGAAGATTTCTCATTCAAAGGATTAACAACAGTAACAAGACCCCAAGGATTGAGTCAACAGACATAAGGTAGTAAGTGGAAACATCCCACAAAATCATCACAATTAAATTTAATACACTCTCGACTGGTATCCAAGGGAGACCTCTATTTCTCCTCCTAGGTTACCCATCCATACAATACTCAACAATCTTACAATTTGACTCATAACAACTCAAACCTAATCAATGACTAATACAATAGAACAATCAACCAATGCACAAACTTGATACGAAAATTACTCCTCTCAAATAAGAAATCAATCCAACTCCGGTGTTCTATCTAACTATCCCTATATTAAAGGAGTACAAGAGAGATTGACATTTAAAAGATCATCTAATTTTACTTATGTAGCGCAAGCACCCAATTGAACAAGGCATCCATAACATACAAAACTCTACTTTTCATTATTTCTAATTAACTATTCCACTTGGAACTAACCAAATTAAGAATAAACTAATCTATCAATGTTACACAAATTATCAAAAATTAACATAAGGAAACTCTCTCTAATCACTTTACTAACTTACTCATTAACGCAACACATAACTCTCCAACTTAACTACCTAATAAATCTAATTTATTCCTTTGCACTATAATTCACAAGTAATTGTAGCAATATTTATTCTAAGTAACCAACTATATAAAAAGCCTACAAGATATTAAGCTATGATGAGATTTTACTATGAAGGTTAAAACGTGAAAAATAAAACATATAAGAAATACATTCCTCTAACATTTTATCAAATAAACATACTTAGATTCATATAAATGAACTTACAAAAAGTGTGTACCTTCATGCCTTTTGTCAACTCGCCTTAGTAGCGATACACATAAGTTGTCAATGTTAGATGGTTAAATGAAGAAGTAAAATACAATTAATACCAATGAGATCTAATCATCCCTTAGTAAAACATAATTGGATTATTATTATCTAGTCTTAGCCCCATTCTTATATTTATTTAATAAGATCAGGGCCTTTTATTAATGAATTATAGATAAGTAAATCTTCTTCAAAATAACATAACCTAATAAATAAATATAATTATCTTTTTCTTATAACTTAGTCCAATTTATTCACTTAATAACTAATTCTTCTACGTAGTAAATGACTTAAATACTAACATTATACAATACAAATGCATGAGAAAAAGCATACACCTTAAAGATCAAATGCAGCCGCTGCGCTAGATTGACAAAAGAATCAACAGAATTAATTAAGTCTTTAAAGTTCCCTATTTTATTCAAAAGCTTCCGAAATGATAGGTTAACAAAGGTATCAGGGAGGTTACTTAATCCTCTTACAATATTCTACTTTCAAGTGTTACAGTTGTGACAGGTTGGCAAAGAAACAGAGGGATTTTCTGAACCTTTAAACTTCCTATATGCTCAGGTGCGCGGCTGTGACAGGTTGCCAAAGAAATCAGACATATATTAAACCTCTAAACTTCCTATTATGTTCAAGTGCGCGGATGAGACAGAATGACAAAGAAATCAGTGAGATTAATTAATTCTATACCTCCTGCCATGTTCAAGTGGGTTGCTGTTACAGGTTATCAACAGAATCAGAGAGTTTATTTAAATCCTTGCAAGTCTAAAAGCTGTGGCTTTGATGGTTTACCAATGGTTTCAGGGAGGCTACTTAATTCTGTACATCGCCTCAACATAAAGTGAATATTGGAATTTGGAAATATCGCCATCTACTTGCATTATTACCAAATCTCAAATGTTACCCACAAGACGGAAAGGAAGAAGAAAGGTGAGGTGCAAATACATGACTTAAGAGTAGGAGGAATAATGTGCAACATTTCTATTTTGAACCAAATGCATTACAGTTTAGAGCCAAGTTTCCAGAGACGTGCCCAAGTTGAAGTTTGGAAATTAAATTTCACCACGACCAAGGGTGAGCTCTCTATTATGTTAGAATATTGACAATATTTATTTTCAAGTGCTGCAACTGCGATAGATTGTCACAAACATTGATATCTTAGCTAAGCTTTTAAGACTATCATTATCAAATAATTATACTTAGCAAGTTCTTTTCAAGAAAAGATTATTTTCATAAATCATGTTCTGATAAAGTTAACTAACTAAGGTGTTCCAAAACTATAGACATAAATTTTTTTAGTAGTATTTTAGAAAGAAAATGAAACGCTAGACAATATTGAAGCATGGATCCTTAAAACCAATAATCTGCCTATAATGCTCACAATATACTTGGTTCACATGGACAAAAGATGAATTAACAGTCTTAAAGTTTTTTTTACGGTTTGAGCACAAGATGAATCTAAGATTCTCCTATCGGCCTTCTGCAACAATCTAAGATGAATTCGAGTTTCCTGAGAGTCTATGGATTCCTATCGACCTCTGCAACAATCTAAAATAAAACTTGAATCAAAATCAAATATTATAAAATCGGCATGCCAAGATAACAGGGTTAG
>VDFB02279230.1:0-28018 GCA_007258455.2 Sequoia sempervirens | reverse complement strand
CCACTCTCCTTAGAGACCCAACAACATAAAAACCAAGGGTTGTACCTTCATAATTTGAACAAAGAATCACAACATAAAAGCATGCGAGGCATTACCCATCTCGCTAACAAGTACAAATAAATTAGAGTCTCAACAATTCTTGTACAACCCTTTCAAAAATCATGATACCAAAACACTTGTCACATGGAAGTTCAAAAGATCGACTCTCCACATCTGAGAGTAAAAAAACATTATAGTTCCAACAAGAAAACTTAACAATCAAAAAATCTCCTCCACTAAAAGGGCTCAACGAAAGGCAAAATAATGAGGAACCATCAAAATCAGCCATTAAGATCAAAATCTCGGTAAAATAAATAGATCAATAAAGAATCAATAAGAAATAAGTACTCCCTTGCCTATGGAAGATTTCCCATTCAAAGGACTAACAACAGTAACAAGACCCCAAGGATTGAGTCAACAGACATAAGGTAGTAAGTGGAAACATCCCACAAAATCATCACAATTAAATTTAATACACTCTCGACTGGTATCCAAGGGAGACCTCTATTTCTCCTCCTAGGTTACCCATCCATACAATACTCAACAATCTTACAATTTGACTCATAACAACTCAAACCTAATCAATGACTAATACAATAGAACAATCAACCAATGCACAAACTTGATACGAAAATTACTCCTCTCAAATAAGAAATCAATCCAACTCCGGTGTTCTATCTAACTATCCCTATATTAAAGGAGTACAAGAGAGATTGACATTTAAAAGATCATCTAATTTTACTTATGTAGCGCAAGCACCCAATTGAACAAGGCATCCATAACATACAAAACTCTACTTTTCATTATTTCTAATTAACTATTCCACTTGGAACTAACCAAATTAAGAATAAACTAATCTATCAATGTTACACAAATTATCAAAAATTAACATAAGGAAACTCTCTCTAATCACTTTACTAACTTACTCATTAACGCAACACATAACTCTCCAACTTAACTACCTAATAAATCTAATTTATTCCTTTGCACTATAATTCACAAGTAATTGTAGCAATATTTATTCTAAGTAACCAACTATATAAAAAGCCTACAAGATATTAAGCTATGATGAGATTTTACTATGAAGGTTAAAACGTGAAAAATAAAACATATAAGAAATACATTCCTCTAACATTTTATCAAATAAACATACTTAGATTCATATAAATGAACTTACAAAAAGTGTGTACCTTCATGCCTTTTGTCAACTCGCCTTAGTAGCGATACACATAAGTTGTCAATGTTAGATGGTTAAATGAAGAAGTAAAATACAATTAATACCAATGAGATCTAATCATCCCTTAGTAAAACATAATTGGCTTATTATTATCTAGTCTTAGCCCCATTATTATATTTATTTAATAAGATCAGGGCCTTTTATTAATGAATTATAGATAAGTAAATCTTCTTCAAAATAACATAACCTAATAAATAAATATAATTATCTTTTTCTTATAACTTAGTCCAATTTATTCACTTAATAACTAATTCTTCTACGTAGTAAATGACTTAAATACTAACATTATACAATACAAATGCATGAGAAAAAGCATACACCTTAAAGATCAAATGCAGCCGCTGCGATAGATTGACAAAAGAATCAACAGAATTAATTAAGTCTTTAAAGTTTCCTATTTTGTTCAAAAGCTTCCGAAATGATAGGTTAACAAAGGTATCAGGGAGGTTACTTAATCCTCTTACAATATTCTACTTTCAAGTGTTACAGCTATGACAGGTTGGCAAAGAAACAGAGGGATTTTATGAACCTTTAAACTTCCTATATGCTCAGGTGCGCGGTTGTGACAGGTTGTCAAAGAAATCAGACATATATTAAACCTCTAAACTTCCTATTATGTTCAAGTGCGCGGATGAGACAGAATGACAAAGAAATCAGTGAGATTAATTAATTCTATACCTCCTGCCATGTTCAAGTGGGTTGCTGTTACAGGTTATCAACAGAATCAGAGAGTTTATTTAAATCCTTGCAAGTCTAAAAGCTGTGGCTTTGATGGGTTACCAATGGTTTCAGGGAGGCTACTTAATTCTGTACATCGCCTCAGCATAAAGTGAATATTGGAATTTGGAAATATCGCCATCTACTTGCATTATTACCAAATCTCAAATGTTACCCACAAGACGGAAAGGAAGAAGAAAGGTGAGGTGCAAATACATGACTTAAGAGTAGGAGGAATAATGTGCAACATTTCTGTTTTGAACCAAATGCATTACAGTTTAGAGCCAAGTTTCCAGAGACGTGCCCAAGTTGAAGTTTGGAAATTAAATTTCACCACGACCAAGGGTGAGCTCTCTATTATGTTAGAATATTGACAATATTTATTTTCAAGTGCTGCAACTGCGATAGATTGTCACAAACATTGATATCTTAGCTAAGCTTTTAAGACTATCATTATCAAATAATTATACTTAGCAAGTTCTTTTCAAGAAAAGATTATTTTCATAAATCATGTTCTGATAAAGTTAACTAACTAAGGTGTTCCAAAACTATAGACATAAATTTTTTTAGTAGTATTTTAGAAAGAAAATGAAACGCCAGACAATATTGAAGCATGGATCCTTAAAACCAATAATCTGCCTACAATGCTCACACTATACTTGGTTCACATGGACAAAAGATGAATTAACAGTCTTAAAGTTTTTTTTACGGTTTGAGCACAAGATGAATCTAAGATTCTCCTATTGGCCTTCTGCAACAATCTAAGATGAATTCGAGTTTCTTGAGAGTCTATGGATTCCTATCGACCTCTGCAACAATCTAAAATAAAACCTGAATCAAAATCAAATATTATAAAATCAGCATGCCAAGATAACAGGGTTAGAAAACAATTAAACATGGAACTCAACAATGATTCTTAATCGTTTTCATGGATTCATTACCGTTTTTTAACAGAAGTCTGAGCCAACAGTTGGAGGAATGCAAGTGTATAATCTGACAGACTCATGATAAGGATTATTAATAGACTAGAATGATATTCAGGGTATAAAACGAAGAACTGGAAAAAAAAAACCGATGAATTCTATAGATAGCGATAACTCTTAAATCATGTACAGTGAAGATTATAAACAGTAATTCCTTATACAATAATCGGATCTACACTGAGTTTAAAGGAAAACAAAAAGGCAGAGCGTACCTATGAATGCTCTTCCTTGATCCT
The DNA here is from genome assembly GCA_007258455.2 of Sequoia sempervirens. NCBI lineage: Eukaryota > Viridiplantae > Streptophyta > Pinopsida > Cupressales > Cupressaceae > Sequoia > Sequoia sempervirens. The sequence goes on along the minus strand of VDFB02279230.1, from coordinate 24,806 downwards.
TGATTTCTTCTCCACCACCCATCCACTGTCTCCCTCTTTGCATAGCTGCCATGAATATTTCCAGTGTGGAACCCCCTCCAAACAAAACAAAAGAAGAGGCTGCCCGATCCTCCCAAATTGAGTAATTGAAAACCCTTATTATGAAGGAGGAATCTACTCATTTCTCCCCCCCCCTTCGTTGCCCATTGCAAAGGCTAAATATAGTTACTATTTGTTTTACATATTCTACAGTTCTCTTTGACTTCCTAATGCTCTCAAGGTGTAGTTTCTTTTCTTGTTTATAATTTGTTTCATGGTGTCTTTTCCACTCCCCTCGACTTCCAACACTTATTATAATTTGATCAGGCCGCTGCACTTCCAACAGTTATGATTGAATGCCAGCCACTACCCTTATTTATTATTTTATAATTGACTCTTTAATATATGAACCAAATAGATCAACTATTAAATATTTAATAAATATTTAATAAATTGAATCTTTCTTTTAGTTATAATAGAATATATTTATTTTAATAAATATTTTCACCTTAATTTATTTAAACTTAAGTACCATTTTTTTAATATTTAATCCTCTCTAATATTTTCTCACTTTTAAATTTATTAATCAAATTTAATCATTAAATGATAATTTACCTTCCTCATCTAATCCGATTACTTTAAATAACTAACTCCCAAAGATAATTAAATTAACGTTTATTATTGAATCTAGTTCTTTATTTAATTCCAAATAAAACAAGTAACCTTATAATTAAATTAACTTTATTAATCAATTCCAAGCATATTATTAGTGTTATCTCATAACCTTAAAATTAAATTAAATAATAACATCACCACATCGTCATGACACTACTAAACAACTAATAACACTTTTAACAAATGAACACGACATGCCCAACCAATAACAACTTACTTGACATCAACGACGAGGGCACTACAAGATCTATCTATCTCCAACCAAATCTACCAAAAAAATCAAAATCGAGAAAATAACAGGAAAAATCTGAAATAAAAGAACATATCGCATTATTCCAAAAGCCAAAAAAAAATTGAAAAAATAATAATAAACCTATTCCAAATTCCCCGAATAGATCTATTTAATTTTGAACTGAATTTGATGCACCCACGTAGCAATCGGTGTGATGATAGATTTTACTGGACATTGTTAATCACATCCGAGAAGCAGTAATTTAATATTAATATTAATGTAGTTCATATTGAATTTACATAAACATTTCCCAGATCACTGACAATATGTACCGGAACTAGTAATTGTAGCTGTAACAGCGGGGCATTCGGATAGTATTCGTTTTGAGAATATAACTGCATGAATAGTTGTTTCTGGATTCGATTGTGTAAGCTTTTTTGAATCACAGAGTGTGATTCAAAACGTTGATTCAAAAAAGATTACACAATCGAATCCAGAAACAACTATTCATACTCTTATGGATTGTGGAAATCTAATAACTTTGACTATAACTGCAGTCAATTTTCACCAAAACGGCTCAAGTTTCTCTGACAAAGACTAATGCTGTCCCATCGGCTCATTTTCTTTATTTGGCAAGCTCCACAAGGGCGTTATATGACCGTGGGCAAGTCATTGAAACATTACCATACTAAGTTATTTACTTTTTTTTCATCATTCTTGTTGTACTTCAAATTTCAATCATGGAAATGTAACTACAGTAGTATCTTTATGAAAGAGATGTCACAAGTTCAAATCCTGTAGGGGATAGAGTATGTATACCTCGTATTGTGAAGCACAAGTTACGTGCCTCCTGCATATTGGGAGTACAGGGTGGTCCCATATGTTAAAGCCGGCTCTAGAAAAATTCACCAAAGGAAAATTCACTGCCAACAATTCACCAATATTTTTTAATATATATTTCAAAAACTTTGTGAATTGCTGGTGGTGAATTTCCCCTCAGTGAATTTTCCATGACGGTGATTTGCTGGCGGTGAATTTTCCTTCGATGAATTGCTGACAATGAATTTACCAGAAAGCCATCTTTAAATCCAAACATAGATTGTCAATAACTTCTTTATGGATGGGGTTGATCAGGAAATTATGTTTATGTTGAGATTGACAGTAACTTTCATATGGGTGGGGCAGTTCATGTCGGACAGTTAATGGAATAGAGGTTACAGTGCGAGTGTTGGGATTTAATATTATACATTTTATTTTACTTTTTACAATTATTGATTCATATCAGAAGTAAACATATATAAAAATAGAGTGGTCAAGCCAAAATCTCAACAGAGAGATTTTCAGTAGAAAGAAAAAAGTAATAGTCATCAACGAAATGTAATCTAATAAATAAAATATATTTGATGGGCTTTGAATATTGCAATTTGGCTGCCGTCCTTTACATCTGGAAAGGAGTGATGTGAGAGGAGTCAAGGCTGGCTGTTTAATCCGTGAAATCCGCTCATTTTCTTCACTTTTAATATGCACAGAGTCAAATCCTGTGCAGCATTGGAATTGATTTAGACCCCGCAGACACTCTAGAAATGCATTATAGTTAGATAGTGGAATGTGACTTTTCAAAACTAATTTTCTATTTGAAAATAATTAAATAAATGTCAGTTTTCGGTTGTCTGCATTGTATTCGGATATCTATATGGCTGTAGAATGGAAATAATCGTGTTCCAATGATTGATTAGACATGATATGAGGTTAAATTTAAAATTAATGGGATCTATCTCAGTTCAACGAGGCACATCAATCTCAATTTTATAAGAAGAAACCTATCTCGAAGTTGGGAAAAAATGAGGCCAAAGAGAGAGGATTTATTTTTGAGATATGAACTACTTTGGTGAAAGGCTCTTTTATCTTGGATTGCTATTTCTGATTAAAATGTCTACTTCATCTAGCCATTTTATCTATTAATCAAAGGCTTCTTTAGAGTCTACATGTCAACAATTTTGGTGTGATAAATTTCTTTTGAATCTACGATTTAGGGTTTATTGTTTAGCCCCTTCCATATTTGTGCACCATCCTTCACTACTAACTTGGTGATCTTTGAACTAAAGTTCTATGTCATGTTATTTTGGTATGTACATTGTTCTATCTTTATGGCATGGTGCTTTATGGTTTGTATATTAATATTGTTGTATTTGGGTATTTTGTATAATTGAGAGATGTATTTAGATAGGTTCTTCAGATTTTGAGCCTATGTCATGGTTTTGTATTTTTTACGTCTTATCTGAGTGTCATTATTTTTATTTTCTTTCCTTGAATGATATACTTGTGTTTTAATGTATTTTGTATGCTTGAGTGACATATGATGAGTGATTCTTTTGTATACATGCTTATATGTTCATGGATGGTGCATTTGATGTTGTAATTTTTTGTGTATGGTTCTATGAATAATAATATGTAATTAAGGAATGAACTATTAGATAGTAAATAGTGTTGTGTGTGCATGAATTCTTGTATACTCACAGGTTGTGTATTAGATTTTATGATCATTTATGTATGGTTTTTTGCATGGGTATATGTAACTAAAGAATGAACTATTAGATAATCACTAATGTTGTATGTAATTCCACACTCTTGCATTGTTTGTCTAGATGCTTTTTTATCAAACTCGTATATGGGGAGGAAAGATATATCCTCATGGTGGGTTCAAACCTTTCCCAATGATAACAACAACTTGGAGGAATTATCTTATAAGTTTGAGCATGGATTCCTTTAGATTTATATTTATGGTGTACTTTTTACATGGGAAAATTGTACATGTAATGTTTGCTTATGGCTTATAATCATATTTATTATCATTTATGAGGGTTATTTTTTTGAATCCTTTGTATATTTGATTTATGAGATGGTTTATCTTGATTCTTGATACTTGCTATGTACTTATGAGATTTTCATGTATAGTTGATGTATTATCAATTCTCATGGATTATGTAAGAAAAGTATTATTACTTTTTGGCATATGTTACTTTGGTATCAAACCATACCTTAAACTCCAAGAGACCTTAATCCACAAGAAAACTATAGTATAAATAATATCATGTGTTGTTGGTAATTTTCTATAATTGATACCTTGTTCTTATATGCATTTTTATTTTCTGTTTAATCTTGTTTGTCAAGTGGTTAGAACTAGGAGAAGAAGTTGAGCATAGGCAAGGGAATTATATTACTTGGAACTTGATTTTACCACTTTTGTATCCTTGAGACCAAATATTGACACTCTAAGACCTCCAATAGTGATGTAGGAGTGGCATATAGAGGAGTTGCAAAATATCAAAGTTGGTATGAGATATTTTAGTGCATTTAGTATAATTGTGGTCTTTTGAGGAGTAGCCTTGGAAGAGGAGAATAGATCCCTTGATCAAAGAGATTTAGAAAATGCTCCTCCCAAGTTTGATGGATTTGTAAAGGAGATGTGGAAAATTCATGTGGCTTATTTGTTTATATAACTACTTTTCCTTAATGGATGAGTAATAAGCCCATGAACCAATTTCTATCTATCCTTTGTATAAGGATGTTTCATCATGGTTGAACCGTCTAAAGGCAATGAATATTATGATGTTTCTAAAACATTTTAGACAAAGCTATCTTTCAACATAGCACTAAGACTAGAAACTCATAGGGTTCCATGCATTACAATAATATAATTATTATATCTTTAAGTAGAAGTTCAAGTTCATCAATCTCTTGAGATATGTTCATTTCCTAAGGTCAAAAGAGGATCATGTCAATAAATTTATGTTGGTCTTGAATAACAGCTTTTTGTTTCTAGTACTCTCACCAAACCCATTACATTGGCTTAGACAACATAAGATGCAATAGTTACAAAGGTAAAGAATCAACAAAAATATGATCAAAAAATAAATAAAAAATATTATTTTTGATACTCTGATCTAGGAAATTTATCTAATAATGATTCTAAAGTTGGAAGAGGATCTCGAATGCCAATAATAGTAGATTCAAAAGGAATGGGAATGTAAATAGATATAGAAAGAGAGATATGAGGACTAATCCAATATCTGAGGATAGAGATTCATGGTTGCAAAGATAGACTGTTGGGAATGCAAGGGAGATCATATGAAGGTAGACTTCCCTCGATCAAGTGAATATTTTGGGTGTTAAAAAATATTTATGTTTAGGTTGATAGAAGAGGAAAATAATTAGGTAACTTTGATTGAGCTCCAAGGTACGTTTCATGGTACTTAGTTTCTATTTTAGTTGATGAGAACTAATAATAGATTCATTGTCTATCATTAATAGAACATGTTAAATTCCTTATAACAAGAAAAGTAAAGAGAACATGTTGGTAGAGTCTAGTTTAGGTAAGAAATAATAAATAAGTCATTGGTCAAAAGAAAAGTTTAAATTAAGATAGGAACATTAAAAACTAATGTTGAACATTTTATCACTAAGTTGGCTTTATATAATATGATATTAAACATGGACTTGTTTGGGATTCACAAGGAAAATTTTGATTGATTTTCTGAAACAATTGAATGTTTGGGTATTTTGAAAATTCAAGTGGTTCTTCAAGGAATTTATAGGATGGTGGTTTTGAATAATATTTTCTCTATGCAAGAAAGGAATTTAGTTTGCAACATTTGTAAATAATTTATGGTTGTGATTTTGAAAAAAGGAAAAGAGAAAAATTATAACTTTCATATCACCAAACACTAAAAGAATTTAGAGAGGTTTTTCTAGAATTCTATTATGGTTTCTACTGAAAGGAAAATTTAATTTTGCTATTGATATTGTTCCAAGAGTTAGGAAAATATATACAAGGTGATCAAACCATTTCCTACATAACCCCATGAGAGAAAATCATTCATACAAGATTATAAGATAACCATATGCAATGATCAAATATATAGCACAAGATAACATAAAATATACCTTAGGAAAACCCTCATAGAGGAAAAAAATCAACCTCCAAAATCATTTGCATTCAATTTATTGTTCCAAAATATAAAATTTCAATACACTCGTAGAGTCTCCATTAGTAATCCTTAAGGATCAAACCTCTACAATGAATCCTCAATATTTCCAAGCATGTATTTACACATCCCATTCCATGTTTCACAAATACACTCATTAGAAGAAGACTCAATACAATGACAACTAGAAAAATGAACCAACAAACAAGCTCAACCACTAAACATGTGTGATTTTATAAAAAAAAACTCACACAACAAAAACTAATGGTAATATAAAACTATGTGAATCAAAACCATCAGTTTCTAAAACCTTTGACCCCATATTTATTTTTTAATACTCAAACATAAGGAAAGAGGAACCTTAGAGCTTTCACTTTAGGGTTTGGACACCTTTCCCTAATTTGATTTCAGAGATTGTGGTTTGTTTGTGGAATTTTTATGGAATATGATCGAGATTTTATGGATTGGGACAAGGTATATGATTGAATTACAACTTGAAAGGTGAGTCAACCAACCTTGGACCAAATCTGAAATGGAATGAAAGATGAAATGTAATAATTCAATTAATCTAATGATGCAAATTATTATTTTGATGCAATTACAATAGATATGAGAAATCATAAATAAAAACTATAAGGGGAAATAGATCATAGGAAAACAGTAAATGAATTAAACAAATTAATTCAAACAAGATCAAATTCCAAACCCATACTCATGAAATGAAGTTATAAAACAATTAAATCAACAAGAAATGCAATCATAAAGATAAAGTGAGTTGAATTCACGAAATTAAAAAGTTACAATCACATGTTGAAGTGTAATCTATATTGATGTAGAATTACCTTGGAATCAATATAAAGCCTCCATTGTTGTTGTAAAATCTTCAAAGTGTGTGTTAATGGTGATCAAAGACGTGAGTGTATTTGCACTCAAGAATTCAAATGTCAATTCAACATGACCTCTTTGCACAAAATCTATGGATTCTCCAATTATCTTTGAGAAGAAAGAAGGTTATTATATAGATTTCATTTTTTCAAATGAATGATTGAGATTTAGTAGTAAAAGATCATGATCAACAATTAAGAACTATTGAGAGGAAAAAGATCTGAATGATTAGTGGAATTAGATTGGAATGACTGGGGGGATTGAGGAAATCGAGTTGAGTGGATAGTAGGATTGAAGAATAGATAGGTCGGTTAACTAATTAGAGTGAGAAATTAGTGGTAATGATTTGCTTAATCAAAAAGGGGTGAGGATAATTAATTAATTGAATAAGTTAAATAATATTGGAGATGAACATGCAAGTCATGTTTGATTTTAACAAATAGAGATGTATTTGTTTGTTGACTATGTTGAATAATTTCGAATAATTGATTTAGTTATTCAAGTTTAGAGAGTGGAGAGTGATTTAATTAAATTATTAAATGATAGAAATTTAATGGATTTAGATGAATAGGGTATATTAGTAACATAATTAAATAATTGATGTTTATTTAATTAATCAAGAGGAATAAGGTTAGATTAGGTGACAATACAATGAATTAATTAAAAAATTAAAGATTATTCAACTAATAAAGGAAAATAGGTTTAATGATGCAAATGTTGTGAAATGTAATTATATTAATGATAATTATGTTGATAATGGAAAAATACAGTTCAGGATGTGTGATATGTGTTAGTCATTTTTATATGTCTACATTTTTCCCCTCTTTGAGATAAAGTACTGGTTACATTGTTTCAAAAAATTTGATGTTCAGATCAAGATTTGAAAGATTTTATATGCCCCATTATGCCCTAATGGTCAACAGAAAAGATAATATGACGCTAGGTTGCCCCCTTGAGAGATTGGTCAGAAAAATTACATTTCTGGTCGAGCTTGCGACAAGGTTCCATTGTATTTTAGATGTGTAGAGGATGAAAGGTTAGGTTATAGGGCTTGTGTTTATGGTTTTAGATATTCCATGGTACTCAAAAGTTAAACCTAGGAGGTTTTCCTAGGTAAAAATTACGGTTTGGGGGATTAAAATAGGAAATTAGGGTTAATTTTTCCTTATTTGCGCTCTTAACCTTTAGTGAATTATTGCCTCTAGAGATCTTGTTTCGATGATTGTTGATTTGTGATGGCAAGGATTATAGGTGCCCCACACCATGCAAATGTAGTCTGTTCTTTGAGGAGGCCACCTAGTGCAGACATCATGGTATATGTACCATTTCCTTTCCTATTTTTGTCTTTTCCTATTTGTGTAATTAATGCTCAAAAACTTTTTAGATGATAGCAATATTTTTTTGTTTTTACTACTTTTCTTTCAATATTATCACTAGTGTAAAATTTGTTTGCTATTGTTTATCACTTTTATAAAATTTGTTCGCTATTATTTTTCTATTTGGAAAGTAACCAATTTTGTAAAATTTGTATGCTTTTGTTTAAAATAATTGCTTTTGTGTAAAGTAGCCGCTATCATAAAAAGTAGCTACTATCATGCAAAATAGAGCCACTATCACAAAGCCTTGCTACTATTGTCCAAAAAAGGCTCGCTATTATCAAAATTGAATGAATTGGCTTATTTGTCTATATTTTTAGGTTCATATTTTATTTTCTAGCAAATTCTTGATGTTGTGGGTTGAATGTTTGCAGGAAATTCTCAAACCACTATATTCTAGGGAGTGATGATTGTGATAGTTATTTAACTTGATCGATGGTTTTCAAAAGATTAAGCGAGACTTCCTCAATGTTGTGGGACTACATTACATATGTTACATGCCTGAGATTTGATGTCATAGAGTGATGATGACCACACTTGTAGAGAGATGGCATTTTGAGCCATCATTGTTCCATTTGTCAACAAGTGAGGTGACCATTACATTAGAGGATGTTTGGAGGATTCTCTCGATCCCCATTCATGGTGAGCTAGTTACTTATGATGTTAGACAAGGTACCCTCACCATGCAATAGATACTTGGAGTGTGAGGACTACATGTGGTGGATTAAAAGATAAGCTTGTCTTCATTTGTTAATGGTGTTGATCCTATATCTATGGTACTAGTTTGATTGATCATGGGGCCTTTGGTGCCCGATCACAAAGGTAAATTATTTCCTATTGGCTAGGGCATCTTCATTGAACAAATGATGGAGCACGTTATGAGATATGCATGGGGACCATGCATATTAACCCACTTGTATCAAGATATGCATGAGGCTACTCATTGCAATGATAGTGCTATTTTTGTAGGGATGAAACTTCTACACGTATGGTCCTAGGAGAGGATCCTAGTGACTAGGCCTAATGGTATTCTTGCTCGAGATAAGGATGATCCATAATCCTATAGATACTCTAATTTTATGCATTACTTGAAGCCCAACAAGCTACTCTAGTGGCATGGTATTTTTGATGATATAACCAAGTTCATTTGGAGGGCTTGGTGAGGCTATGAGGCTTGGCATAATGATATGGAGCAAATACCAATTTTTTGATAGATGTGGTGGTTGATATGTTGTGTGGATACTATGCTAGAGAGGTACCCACCTAACAGGGTTCTCTGACAGTTTGGAGAGTGACAAACTTGATTTGTCAATGAATATCATGCACAATTTGGGCAGACAACCCAATAGATTGGGGTGTGGGGCCTGACAACCTCTTCTAATAATGTTGTTGTAGAGTTTAGATGAATTTTCCCATTTGGATGGGGATGGGCAGTTGGTCTAGAAAATCCTCACACTACTCTATATTTTGATCAATGGTGGGCCCACCATATTCCATTATAATTTATAGATCTTACTGGCACTAGGAAAGTCATGGGATAATTTTAGAGGATGGCTAGTATTGTTGGGAGGAGAGGAGATCATCAAAGGTTATGTATTGCAGTTGAGTAGCTAGATAGAGCATGGGGTGATGGAGATCATGATGTAGGGAATGATGGGTAGTAGGGTGATCAACAACATTAGGATCAGGCTCATCAAGATCAGTATACAACACAAACTCCTTAGGAAACAAGTAATGTCTCCACTTCTTCAAGGATTGAACTATAGTGATCAAGTCATTTCAATTTTTACTTTGGAATTTTTGATCATGGTGTTTATTTTTTGTTTGTCAATTACTTTATCAAAGGTTGAAGGAGATGATTTGTTATTATGAATGGACAATTTATTGCGGATAGGTGACAATGGAGATAGTAGTTTTTTGAGATTTTCCAATTATTTGATGTTAATTTTCATTATTTTTGGGATATTTAGAAACAAGTAGGAGAACCTAAAGGGACTGACCTAGTTCCTTGGGGAATGATAAAAGATTATCCTTGCCTACATGATGAACACAAAGACATTGTAGTTTGACTGTATTGAGTGACACTCTTTTTGGAGTTTTTTTTACTTTTTATGAACATTTTTGGATTTTAATAAGATATTTGAATGCTTTTATTTTGGGGGACTAACCTAGGGCCTCAAGGGATCATCAATGATGGTCATGCCTATGTTATACATGTAGAGGCATAAACAAGATCATAGTGAAGTATAGATTTTCTTTAACTCGGATGGATGACATTATGGATTGTTTGAGTGGATCTAAATACTTTACAAAGATAGATTTGAAGAGTGGATATCATCAGATCATATTCAGAGAAGGGGATGAGTGGAAGGAAACATTCAAGAAAAATGAAGGATTGTATGAGTGGTTGGTGATGCCTTTTGGACTAAAAAATGCACTGAGTACTATCATGAGGCTAATGAATGAGGTATTGAAGAAATTCTTGGGTAAGTTTGTGATTGTTTACTTGGATGACATCTTATTTTTAGTAAGATTAGAGAAGAACATTTGTTGCATATAAGACAAGTTTTACAGAGGTTGAGAGAGGATCAATTGTTGATAAACATTAAGAAGTGTAGTTTCATGAAGGAAGAATTGGTATATCTGGGATTTGTGATATATGTGGATGGATTGAAGATGGATCTTGAGAAGGTAAGAGAAATTGTAGAATAGCCTACACCAGAAAGCATTGGAGAGGTAAGATCCTTTCATGGATTGGCTAGTTTCTACCAGAAGTTCATTAGGAATTCCAGTTCTATTTGTAGTCCTATGACAAAAATAATGAGAGGAGATAAAAAGGATTTTAGGTGGACACATGGAGCAAACTGAATTTTTGAGTTGTTGAAATAGAAGGTGACTAAGGAGCCTATGTTGGCTTTACTAGACTTTAGTAAAGTATTTTAGGTAGACTATGATGCAAGTGGAAATGCAATTGGAGCAGTATTGAGTGAAGAAGGAAGACCAATAGCTTATTTCAGTGAGAAATTGAATGATAATAGAAGAAAATATTCAGTGTATGATCAAGAGTTTTATGCCATAGTTCAATCCTTGAAGAAGTGGAGACATTACTTGTTGCCTAAGGAGTTTGTGTTGTATACAGATCATCAGGTGTTGCAATATTTGAACAATCAAACTAAGTTGAATCAGAGGCACATGAGATGGGTGGAATTCTTGCATATTTGTACTTTCATTTTGAAGCATAGGAGTGGAAAGTCAAATAAAGTTGTTGATGCTTTGAGTAGGAGAAGGAATTTACTAACAAATATGAGAATGGAAGTATTAGGCTTTGATGAATTGAAGAACTTGTATGAGGAAGACCTAGACTTTGCAAAACCTTGGAGAGCTTGTAAAGAACCAATCTTGGAGGATAGGAGTCAGTGGTTGGATTATTTCATTCAGGAGGATATGTTGTTAAGAGGAAATTAGTTGTGTATACCCCGAAGTTCAATGAGGGATAATTTGGTAAAAGAAAAACATAGTGGAGGATTGTCAGGACACTTTAGAATTGATATGACAACAACATTGGTAAGTGATAATTACTTTTAGCTGCAAATTCATAAGGATGTTAGGAAATTTGTGTAGAGTTGTAGAGTTTGTCAAGTTGCAAAAAGGAGTAGTTAGAATTGTGAATTGTATAAGCCTTTTACAATTCCAGAGAGACTTTGGGAGGATATCAACATGGATTTCATACTTGGTTTTCTGAAGACATAGAGAAGTAATGATTCTATATTTGTGGTAGTGGATAGATTTTCTAAAATAACACATTTCATACCTTGTAAGAAGACAAAAGATGCAGTACATGTAGTAGACTTATTTTTCAAGGAAGTAGTTAGATTGCATGGATTACCTAGGAGTATTGTTTCAAACAAAGATACAAAATTTGTTGGTTACTTTTGGAGGAAAGTTTGGAAGAAGTTAAAGACAGATTTGAAATTCAATTCTACTTTTCACCCATAGACTAATGGACAGATAGAGGTAGTGAATAGGAGCTTGGGAAATTTGTTGAGATGCTTGGTTGGAGAGAAGACCGAAAGTTGGGATTTAGTCCTTGCACAAATAGAGTTTGCATACAATAATGTAGTGAACAGAAGCACCAAAATGACAACTTTTAGGATTGTTACTAGAGTTCATCCTAGAGGTATATCAGAATTAAGAGACATTAGTATGGAAGATAAAAGGAGTGTAGAAGCAGAGTAATTTGCAAAACATATGAAGAAAGTGCATTCTCAAGTGAAGGAGCAGTTGGAAGATATGAATCAAAAGTATAAGGAAAAAGCAGATGAAAAGAGGAGACATAAGGAGTATGAAGTTGGAGATGAAGTGACGGTATATTTGAGGAAGGGAATATTTCTAGTTGGCACATACAATAAGTTGAAGATGAGGAATTTTGGACCTTGTAATATTTTGAAGAAATTTGATTCAAGAAATGCATATGAAGTAGAGTTACCAAATGACATGGGTATATCACCTATATTCAACTTTGTAGATCTAAATCATTACCATGAAGTAGAATTTGATGAAGATAGTGAAGCAAAATTGGAAAATTAGTTTCCTAGACAACAATCAGATGAGATAGAAGAGATTTTGGATATTAGAGATGGAAGGAAAACATATGGAAGACAGTACAAGGAATATATTGTGAAGTGGAGAGGCAGACTAGTGGGGGATTCTTCTTGGATTTCTTAGGCTGAGGTAGATTGTATTGGTTTTCCATTAGAGCCCAAAAAGTGAGGTACTCACTTTTCAATCAACCCCAGATGTTTGATGTAGGAGTATCCTTGGTTCTTGGCAATCCTACATCAACCAAAAATATTTTTATTTCAGTTTTGTTCTTGTTCAATTCTTGTTCAGTTCATATTGGCAGATTCAATGTATCATCATATTTTCTCACCAGACCTTGTCACTAATACATTTGACTGCAAAATACGACGAAACTGTCTGACAAAATATGTAAAATTCGATGTTCATTGGGGGCTTGTAAAATTTGATGTGTAATTTCAAATTTTTTTGAAAGATTATCCCCGACGTTCGTCGAAATTTTGACGAACCTTGGGTTCGTCGAAATGTCGGCTATTATTTTCGTCGAATTTTTGACAAACATGAAAAATTAAAAAAAATCAAATTGTGGCCGACATAAAGAAAAGTGAGTTCGCGCCTGACTTATTGCAACAGTGTTTTTCTCTACTTGAGACAGTATGTGGAGAACTAAGGATGATTTTCTTGGGAAAAATCAGAAAAAAATCAAGAAGATATCACCAGGTTGAGGGTAGTCATTGTCTTTTTGCAAAATTCAGTTGTGAAGTCAGATTTGTAGTTCCAGGTTTGAAAATCATATTTTAAAGCAACATCTCAATAGATTTCATTTTTAGAGGTTAAGGGTTTTGAGAATTTCATGTCCAGATTTTGTTGTGTGGAATCACCATAAGATCACAACGGAGGAACAGATTCTTGTGACTGTAATTATGTGATCGATAACTGTATTGGTCATGTGGCACAGTTGTGCTATAAAAATACAGGATGCAATCATGTGTGGCCCAAGTTTAATGTGGCTATGTTGTGATAGAAATGGAGGCACTCATATAATATAGTTAATTCAGGTTGTATAATGTAGGTGTCAATAATCATCATTGGGTGCATTCAGGTTGTCTCAAGTTTAACAAGATAGGATGTAATTATAGCATGATCGAAGAGTGATTACCTCTTGCTGCAATAAAGAGCCTATAACTCTGGTTGATATGCAGAGTGGTTGTGTTATATCAATTATGTAGTGCATTCAAGCACAACCCATGTTTAATGGGCTATTCATCAAGATTTTCTAAACCTTATGAATGTTACTTGACATATATTTGCATAATCTGAAATTCCTTGCTTTTGAATATCAATGTATCCTATATAGGGTTTAGAATGATTTCATAAACTTTCCCTGTGAATTAGATAAGCATAATCTCTAAACTTCTTTAATAGAATGCTTGCATCAATCCTATAACCTGCTCAAATTCCTTTGAGATGCTTTATGAAGTAAAATTTGTAAATCAAATCCTATATATAGGGTTTAGAATGATTTCTTTTAATTAAAAAAAAAATAAATAAATGATGTATTTCCCTATTAGATAATGTGGAGATCTCCTAAATTTTCCCCAAAGACACTATCCTCTTTGGCACTATATTCATTACTCCAGCTACTAGGTTTTTGCATGTGACATCTTAATATCTTCATGACCATGGCTTTTAAATAGATCTCAGTCTTTGCTTTAATCCTTTTCATGGTAACCCTTGAGTTCCATAATCCACCTTCAATCTCTTCTAAGAACGTTGTCTTAAGCTAGACTGCATAGTATGCATATAAAGCAAGTCCTTCATACCTGCCATTGTTCCAAACCACCACTCACTGCCTTGCTGAAAATGTTGCCTCCATAAGCATAATAACATGTTTTAAAATTATGGTTGCCAGTGATTGACCATTAAGCTCACCACTTTCATCATGAAGATACAATGAAATTTTTGTTTTCAAACTCAAGGCATTATGGAAGATAACATTGTGAATTGTTTGTTGTGTACGATTTGATTTTCTTGCACATTTACTACTTTGCTAACTTCCTTTAAGACTGGGTATTGCACCCTCAGCTGCAATCTCAAACAGCCACTCTACTATCACTTGAAGATTCCTTTCATGAGCATCCTTCTATAAAATCAAACTATGCCCTATCGACTGCCTACTTACTACAGGGGACTCATTGTTTCATGGTATTGAAGTTCTTAAGATCCTTCAACCTTATTGACACTACTTCACAGTCCACAAGGTATTATTCACTATTTTCCCATCTTTGGCGAGTCTCAAAACACTACTCAAACATGCAATCCACTACCTCCATTATACAATATTAATGGCTAAGAAGAAACATTGAACCTATGATTACCACTATTACTTCATTTGGACAGTCATTCCCTGATTGTATTTGCCTTGTCTAACACTACCAAAAGCATTTGAAAAACCCTTAAGGTCAGCAAGGGGGTAAGGAAACTCACTGTTAAAATCTCCACTTTATTATGCAAGGTTTGAGCTTTATTATCTTGTCACTGCTTAGCTTGTTTTTGACTGTCACATCTCAAGTGACTGTCATTCTTCTTACCGTAGATTGCATTTACAAATGTCAGTAAGCTACATGGTGTGCTTGTTATTAGCTAAAATCTTCAAATTGAAATATTTTGTTATTACCTACATTGTCTCAATCTTTCTGGTATTGCAACCTCACTAATCCACTATAGTTATTGTTTATGTTTCTACTGAGGCCTAGGGTTTGTACCCTATTCATGCTCTTACCAATGCTTCTGTTGTTTTTTATTAGGGCTCTCTCAATGTTGAGGGCCCTAGGGATAAGCTCGTCATAAGAAATGACACATTGCATCTTTAACTAAAAGGATAAATCTGTATTGACATTAGCAATGATGATTATGACTCATTGCTCCATAGGAATGGGTCACTTGCTCTTACTAACTCGCTACCTCCATTGTTGTAGGAATTATGTGATTAAGTTCAATATTCTAATTTTAGGAGTCTTAACAGTTGGAAATCATAGTAAAATTAGAATTTAATAAGTTTTGGAATTAGCATTGTAAAGTGTTTTTTGTGGTCATTAACTTCAGACTATCTTCTCTTTTGCAGGGGTGGTTGCATGCCAAATTTTTTTGGTGTAAAATATCAGAATTATTAGACTATGTTACCTATCTATGGAAAAATATAATAATTATCAATGGAGATGTGCAGTTTGGATATTATTGCATTGAAAATCTGAGAAAATAGTCTTGAATGCATTTGTGTCTATCAATAGATATATAATCATGATCATGACATATCTATTAAGTCCATGAACAACAATGAAATGAGTACAAATACATTGATAGATTATGAGGCAAATATGATTGAAAGAAGTGAAGGATGATAGGACAGGTATTGTGCTTGGCAAATTTGGCTATGAATGCTTTATCAAACATAGAAATCTCACTGGATAGCTAAGGCATAGTCATAAATGCCATCTTTTTTCATCTATTTTAATTGTCATTAGTTCATCACTAGTAAATAAAGGATGAAATATGTACCATTAATATTCTTTATATGAACAAATTATTTTTTGTTGTAGATTGATTAGTGAATTTTTGTTACCACCATCAAATATTTTACCTTGGTCATACCAAGATTTATGTGCCATTATGAAAGATATCAGAATGGAGTATCAAGCAATAGATGCATGTCTCAATGATCATATTATATATCATAAACAACAGGAATTTGCAACAGAATGCTCATAATGTCATATCAGTAGATATCGAACTGATCAAGTAACAAAAAGGTGCCACTTCGCAAGGTTCTTTCTCGCTATATTCCCATTATTCCATGTATGCACGACATTTAGGTGTGAAAGCTTAGCTGAATTGGATGGATTACCATGCACGGAATAGAAGTGGAGATGACATTCTTGAATGCCCTCAGATGGTTCTCAAGATTTAGGGACATGGAGGAAAATGGCCACACTTTTAAAGAAGAACCTCGTAATCTTAGGCTTTCATTGGGAGCGACGGTGTCAATCCATTTGGAGAGCTTAGATCTATTTACTCAATGTGGCCTGTTTTTGTTATCAACAATAACATTCCTCCATGGATGTCAATAAAGAGGGAGCACATAATGTTGTCAATGATTGTTCCAGGTATTTTTTTACATCAATTTTCTTTAACGTAGTAGCATCTCATTTGTGTTATTTGTTGCATAATGACTTATATTTTTTTCATTCAATAGTCATGTACATTAATTTATATATATTGCAGTAAAATGGTTATAATAATTATGTAATGTTTATGTTCATTCAACTAGGTAAGTACCAAGTTAAAGATATGAATGTATATATCGAGCCTCTTATCGATGTGTTACTAAAGTTATGGAATGGTGTCACTATGTATGACGTCTCTAGACTAATAGGACAAAGACAATTTCAATTCCATGCAATGCTTGTATGGACAATTCATGATGCCCCAGGGCTAACACATTTTTGTGGTATGTTATAACATTCGACTGCACTTTAACAATATATAATTTGATGAAGTAGATATCATGAATGTTTTTAAAATAATCTATTCATTATATATAATTATAAAAATTGACATATTTAATCCAATTATATATCATCTTGCAGGTCTTCAAACAAAGGGAAAATTTTCATGTCTAATTTCTGGTCCAAAGATGAAATCTCGTCGTTCAACAAGTTTAGGAAAGCAGGTGTTTGATGAGTATAGGCACTTCCTCCATAGAAATCATAAGTATCGAACTACTGAAAAACATCTTTTCAATGGGAAAGAGGAGACTACATCAAAACCACGAAGAATGTCACCTCACCTATGAAAGTTGGAATATAATAGAATCAATCGTCAAGGTTATACATCCGATCAAATTGTTTATCTATCATATATGATATGTTTTGAATTTATATTTTTATATTGTGTTGTGTTTACTCATGTTGTAATTGACAATGATTGTCGTTGTTAATTTGTTTAACTTATATGTTTCATGAAGGTCATCAAGGCATTAATGGTTGGCTTCCATAGGGACTGAACAGTTATCCCAAACAATTTAGTAGGTTGCCCTACTATGAGAAGTTACAAATTGTGCATTTGTTTGATACAATGCATATCGGAAAGAATATAACCGAAACGTTATGGAAAATATTGGATGGAAGGCATGACAAAGAAAAAATTGTAAAAATTTGTAGTGACATTCAGGAAGCCAATCATGCAATGAAAAATGTAATTGAATTGAATAGTGATGCAGACCAAATTAATATAAGTGCCCTTCCTTGGTTATTAACAGAGCAGCAAAGCAATGCTATAAAAGAAGTCATACAAAAAATTCGATTTCCCACAGGATTTGCTGCGAACATAAACAATATAGTAACAAAGAAAGGTGAATTTGGGTCAGGGATGAAAATGCATGATTGGCATACCTTCATTAAGGTAATTATTCTGGTATATTATATGCACTTGTATAATGCATGTACTTTTAGTGTATTGTGTTTACTACTTTTGAAAAAATAATGAAAACATCATTTTATAATTGTTGCAGTACGTTCTACCTCTATCTCTCCCAGACGACTTTGACAATAATGTGAAGCAAGTTATATATGATCTTGGAAAATACATGAGGTAAGTAGCAAGATTTGTTCAATTCATTGTATACATCTTATAATTTCCATTTGTTTTACTTGTTATGTAATATATTGTATGTTTTTGTTAAATATCGTTAATATATTTGTGCCTTGAATCACTTGTAGATGGCTATTATCTAAAGAAATCCATAAAGAAGATATAAATTATTGGAAGAGAAAAATTCCTTGTCTAATGTGTGAAATGCAAAAGTGTCTACCTTCAACATTTTTCAATGCACAAGATCACTACCTCATACACCAAGTTGAGGAGATTGAATTGTGTGGACCTGTACACACAAGGTCAATGTGGATGGTTGAGAGGCACTTGAAATTTTTGAAGGCTTTGGTTAGACAAAGAGCACATCCTAAGGGTTCTATGGTGAAGGGATATATGGTATACCAGAGCATGGTGTACATTAGTGAATATCTTCCTAAGTTTGCAGCAAAGATCCATTTAGATCACATTTGGGATTCCAACTTCATTAACAAATTCGAAGGGAAGTACCTGTTGGGGAAAGGTAGATTGAGGAAAGTGAGAGGTAATTATAAGATGATCATGGAGATTAATTGGAATTCATTTTACATATGGTTTTTATGTATATTGTACTTATTTAATTTTTAATCTTCAATATACATCAATTATAAATTAAGGTCGTGTACTGTGGTATTTAACTAATTATACGTCGATTGTGAATTTCAATTTATTTTGGTACAGTTGGTCGAGAATGGGATGCACTACATTTGTACGTCACGAACAATTTTGATTGGATGATGGTATGGATTGAACGATGTCAACAATCTGGTCGCACATTAACATGGGAAGGTGTGGCTTCATTGGTGAAAGAAGCTCATCGTAATGGAGATTCCAATGTTACACAAAGGGAAATTGATTTAGCATATGGTTTAAGAGATAAACAGGTACGTATAAATATATTAATCACCCATATTATTTAATTATTTTCAAGTATATTGATGTATATATCTTGAGATTGTTTTCTTTGCATACATTTGGCCAAGAATAAATATGTTTATCAACTGACGATATTGCAATAATTTTAACATGTTTGACATATTGCAGGTGAAACACCACAAGGCTATGTGGTGCAATGGTTGTAAATTTCGAATCAAAATGTTGGACATTTATGAAGAAAACATGTGATTTTGGTATAACTCAACAGTCTTTCGTGACTAATAAGCCATGTAGAAGCCACATACATCCGTAGTCTCAAAATTGATACTATGGGATTTGGATGATATAATTTGAGGTGACTTTAAGTCCTTCGATTAATTTTGTTCTTCATCCTATGGTATAGGCTACCATTGAATGAAAATGATCCTAAGAGAATCGGTTGTTGAACATGATAATGGATTTACCATGGTTAATACAAGGTTGATCGAGCAAGCTAGAAATGAGCCCTATGTTCTTCCAAGCCAATGTGAGCAGGTATTTTACTCAGAGGTTCCAGGTAAATTGGGTTGGTTATTTTTTGTTAGACATGATCCAAGAAGAAGGCCGGTAAAGTATAATGTGGTGGAAGAAGAAGATACCAAAGAACTAGAAGATGATGTAGATGATGATCAAGATCAACAGTTAGTTGATGATGTCCCACAAAGATGTCAAGAGGAGGAACTAGATGATGATGATGTAGGAGTTAATGTTCATGAAGATGACATCCTCGGTGGATCGGCGACATTATCTAAACCGAGCATTGATGACGATGATGATGATATGACCAATCCTTACAATGTCGAATCTAGATCGGATAATACAAACAAAGAGTTGGATGAAGAAGAAGATCAATGACATTGAAATGTATAAGTTACTTCATTATATTATCTATTTGATAGAATTATATTTGACTTATGTGGTTACATAATTAATTCATTATATTAATTCTATTTGATAGAATTATATTTGAATTATGTGGTTACATAATTAATTCATGATGTTTTTAATTTTTATGCCATTAGATGATTAATTTAATGTACTTTTTAATGTTTGAAAGGTCAAAAAATCAAAACATTTCAATAGTGATGTTAACAACCTTGAAATTAGTGTGTTTTATGTTTCATGTGATCATAAAAGATTAAAAAGTCAGTTGTAGAGGTGGTTGTTCAGTGGTTGACGTGTATGTTGGTTCTTTTTACAATGTAACCAGGTTTGTCTTATAATATACCTATGGAATTGCCAATTCCAATCGAAGGCAGCTCGAAGGACTTGGACCAACTGACGAGGACTTTAAAAGCCTTGTACAACCTCTGCAAGACCTGGGAGGGTGATCCCTTAATGAGTTTACAACCTCTGCACCATTATTATAAACAACATTAACAATAGCAGATGATCTCACTTAATAGCTCAACACGATAAGATAATATCAACTAGAATTGGCTGTTCATAGACAATATCAACTATCCGAGCGTGAGATAACTAAACATAATCCATTGTATAAGATAGTCAATGATTTGCAATTTGTAGCAAGCTCTAGGCAAAGACAAACAAATACTGAACTACACGAATAATTACAACTTAGATCGGTGCCATATATCCATTGCAGGAGTCAAATTCATAAGCATCTATAGGTTTATAACAGATTTAA
This sequence comes from Sequoia sempervirens, assembly GCA_007258455.2. Classification (NCBI taxonomy): domain Eukaryota; kingdom Viridiplantae; phylum Streptophyta; class Pinopsida; order Cupressales; family Cupressaceae; genus Sequoia; species Sequoia sempervirens. Next base: position 3,809 of record VDFB02279230.1, on the reverse strand, counting down.
TACATCACATATAAGATCCCTAACAATATTGCATTACAATTTCATCAGTGTGCATTCTAACCCAGGACTACTTATCAAATCCTTATACAGCACATATCCGCCTATAATCCCATTCAAGCATTTTGATTAATTCCTTGAATTAAAGCTAAAATAGAACCATACACACCACAACAGTGAGATGGATAAACAACCCTTAGTTATTTCATTCAAAAGTTCGTGATATGCATGTACAATGGAGAGACACATGAGCTTGAATTTTCTTCAACTCAAATGCTAGTAATCATATACAACATTAAATCTCTATGAACTCAAAACTTGTTACATAATGACTCAAAACCTAAATTGCATTTCTCTAAAACCATCGGACTTTACAATTCACTCTGCAACTTCACCTAGACTCGACAAAAGTCATATAACTTCCTAAAACGTACTTCTGGCCTTGAAATCCTTCTTATAGAAAATGAAGGAGAAAACAAGCACTAGGCCAAAAAGTACATGTATCACTAGTCAATTGGAGCACCTGGTGATATTCCAAAATTTGTTACAACAACCACCACCTTGAAAAATATTCTTGTTCCAAAATTGTTACAACAGCAATCATCCTAGAGCATATTCTCGTTCATCATGTCGGTGGAGGAAGGTTGATGCAATAACAAAAAACCACGCGAAACCCACGCCAAGAAATTCATCCATACAAAACTGGAAACGTTGTAACCGTAGTATCTGATTTGCCACCTATCGATAGCCCACTCTTTTTACTCATCATCATTCAAATACTTAGCCACCCACCTCTAGTATTCTTCGTCACTTGGCTAGTCAAAATCAATCACCTCTTTTACCTTTGTACTATAAGGAAAATACTTTACTGCTACCTGATTAGCATCTCTTTCAAAATATTCCAAAAATGAGCTGGTACCAATAATCTTATCCATACAATTTATAACAAATCATAATCTGAGTCATCACAATTTTTTTTAATTTGATTATTGATGACTCTACTTGCTTGATCCTGCTAGTGTTGGAGTGTTCTGATTCCCCCATGCTCATCAGTTATATCAGGTAACAGTGTGTTACCCCAATCATTGAAGTTCTTTACCAACTCCCTAATCTTCCTACTTAGATCATCTGGTAAGGTCTGAAAACTTTGCAATGATTTAACTAATGTATAAATAGGCTTTAATGATTGGGGCATGTTATTTGCATCAAACCTTGAGACTTTAGTCATAACATCTAGATTATTTTCTCTAGGGATCCAATTTTGAATTATTGGAAGCACTATCTCCTTATCCCTATCAATATTATTTATTGCTTCAGATAGCAAAGAATACAAAGAATGTATAGAGGGCAGTTTATTATCCACCTTTTCATTTAAATGCTCCAAAACAAGAGTAACAATTTCTTTTTCTTTTGAAAAAAAACCCTCCTCTTTTACCCTTACTGATTGTTGTAATTGATCAATTTTCTGCATGAGCTGCCTCTTTGTTGGATCAACAAACCACTCTGTTTGTTCATCGACTTGTTCTAGAGGAGGGGTAAGAGTAGGAATTTGAATGGGAGACCCTGGTGTAGAAACATTTGAAGAAGCAGGAGGCATTGACCCTACTGTGGGAGGTGATGTGCTGGTTCGTGGAGCATTGGATGTTTCCCCAGTATGTCTATACTGGAACCTTTCTACTTCAGTTTGCAGCTCAACATTCCTCTGTTGCATTTTACTATATTCTTCAACTAAAATGTTATACTTGTCCATTAGGCTTTTTCTTTCAGCCTCCTCCCTTTTAGCAGTCTTTTGGGCCAACTTGGCCACATTCACAGTTAAACTAGTGGCTTCGGTTGTTGTAGTCTCTGAAGCCCTCTTTATTATAAATCCTCCTTTTAAATTTGGATTAATATCAACAATGTCTGGCTTTCTTCCTTATGGAGCCAATGCCCAAATTGCCAAGGTCTCATATTCTTCACTGAAGGCAGAGTTTTGTAATGTTGCCTTAACTTCTTCTTCAGAATCTTGAAAAGGATTCTTGGACTTCATAATGGCACTGAAAGCCACTGCATCTGTGATGTCCCATTCAGGCAAAAATCAAAACGCCAGCCTAATTCACTAGTTGTCTTCCTTCTTCAGGAGTGATGTTTTTGAACTCTTCCATTAGTTCAGCTTTCACTTCTTCATCGTTCTCCTGATCTGACCTGTCAGGCCTTAGTTCTCTTCTCTCCTTGCATTTATTTTGATATTCCTCAAATTCCATCCTCCATGCCAATTGTAAGAATACAGAAGTCTTTACAAATGCATTGTCATCTAAGAACTCCTTGCAAGCCTCCATTCTTGCATCCTGCACACTCTTACCCTTCATATCCAAATCAGATAGAACCAATTCAGCTAACCTAGGAGGGGATGACATACCAACCTGCATATCTTGATCAGTAACAATAATTTCATCTATGAGATCCTCAGGTACGTGATCAGTTCTTTGCCTCTTAGGGCTTGGCTCAGGTGGTGGTGATGGGGGACTGCGCTGTGGTGAAGATTTTAATTCAATGATTTTGACAGCCCCAGGTGCTTGGAATTTTGGGCCTAGTTGTGAAGGCACCTTCATTATTTTCTTCCCTTTTCTGTCTACTTCTTCCTCATCACTATCAGTATCCCTTTTCCTCCTATAGATGGGCCGCCTTTCTGTAGGCTGACATATTGGCATTATTTCAATTGGCATATCACTTTGTCCTTGCATATCCAGACTTAGCCTTAAATTTATCTTTTTGGTTGTCAAGGTGTCCATTATCTCCTTGAAATTCTTCATTAAAAAGTCAATTCTCCTATGGTATGGAGTGAATTTCATCAATGGATCATACGTCGGATCCATTTCATGCACAATATCTAGTAGCTTACTATAAGCTATCCACTTTTCCTTGTTCAATTCCTGTCTATTTAAATCAAATTCATTCCTGATCAGGTCCTCAGGGAAATTGAACTCATGTGCAAATTTTCCACCTTTTATTCTTTCTCTGAAAAGAGCAAAGAATCCTTCAAGATCATGTTGTCGCTTTGGACCAAATCTCAAATGGTAATCAACAAAGAATTTGTCAAAATGTGTCCAGCCTCCCTTTGAAAATGTAAAGTCAGACACTACTGTATAATCAGGGAAAAATGTTCCCTTCCCCTTTCCAGTTAGGTTATCTTCATGAATACACCCCATCTGCCACATAACTTTTGCAAACCCTAGTCTTGGTGGCACATTGTATGGCAGTATGTGAGGGGTTCCTTGAAATCCATATATTCTCAGGATAGTGCTAATTGGATATGGGATAATGTCACCCCAGTTATGTAAAAACCTCAATTCTGGTTTCCTCTCCTTCAGTTGAAGGAAATCATGCAGTTCCCGAGGGATCTTAGGTACATCTACCATCAATCTAGCCCTCAATCTTGCAGCAAAACAATTATCAAATTGCACATAACTGGTGCTTTCTTTATTACAAGACAAATCTGCATCCCATATCTGTACTGGCAATCTTTCTCCATTAATTGATTGTCTTAAGTTCATTTTCTCAGCAAAGAAATTAGCATTCCTAAACAAGAACATATGCATCAACATGGAATACCAAAAGAATTGAGTACCAGTATCACCCTTCTTTAGCTTCGACAGTCCTTCATCTATCCTCTCCACCAAAAAAGAAGCGAAGTCATATGTTACAGAGAAGTTAGGGTGTTGTATTTGCACCTCCATGAACATGTATGCAATTGGAATTACTGCACTAGGGCTGAAACCCAAAATCTGACATAGTGAATAGAAAGTAGCCAGGAAAGGCTTTCCAAAACAATT
>VDFB02279229.1:0-48162 GCA_007258455.2 Sequoia sempervirens | reverse complement strand
TTCCAAACGGACCTCCTCACCCTCATATGGTATTTTGATTATGACCTTCTTAGCCATAAACTTTTCATTAGGGTTCAAACATTTTCATTTTGAGAAAGAGGGATTTTCTTTTTTAAGAGGGATGGGTAGACTATTTTTCTTCTGTAATAAGGTTTTACAAAGTAGCACTATGTTAGGAAACATATTTTTGTGAAGCAACACTATGTTGGGTAGTAGATTTTGGCTTCTTGCCATAGTTAGGGTTAAGTTGAAGCAGACGAGGATTTTCCTTCAAAGGCTTAATTTATGGAGGCTTTACATTGGTCACTGAACATAGTAGAGGGGTTAGGGGGAAAATAATTATATATTCTTTGAAGTAGGCCCTGATGCACAACAAGGGAGGTCTCTTTAGCCCTACATTGATGTAGAGAGGAAAGAAAAAAGAAGGGGATGTTGATTTTTTCCTTCCACCTAATGTGATTAAGGAAAGGAAAATGATATCCATGAACAATAGTCTATCTACCTTTGAGGGCGAAGTATTTCATGATATGAACACTTACCAAACCATAGGGAGGTGACAATTTCTCTCTATCATAGCCATTCTAGAATTGCTTCAGCTTCTCATCCTTGTTAAGGAAACTGTAGATGAAACACTGGTAGTTCTTGTTTCTCACCTTCACAACCTTTATGCCTTTGGATTCTAGACCTATGGCCTCAACAATAAGTGTTGGGGTTATCTCGAAGTTGGCACTGCCAATTGACACCTTACCCTCCCTCCATGAGTTAAAGAATTTTGATGTAAGGCCATCATTGAATCCCTTCATATCTTGAAAGAAGGGTGTCATCCCAACTTCTTCGAATAACTTCCAGAGTTCAACATTTTGTTTGAGGGGAAAGCAAGATAATGGTTGTGAATTCTTCCTTGGTCCACCCATCTCAATTTTGCAACCCTTCCACCTCCTTCGCAGGGATGTTTGAGACATGACATCCACACCACAACAACAGATATCTAATAGACAAGGAATGAAACTAAATATTTATTTGGAAATTTTGTAAAAACAATGAGAAAAAATGTTTGTCGAGAGATGAGCTAGACCATATAGACCAACTTTCTCTAAGTCTCTCCTCTTTTCTTTAATGATAAATCCTTCAATACTCTAAATGAGTTGAATCTTATTCAAGATCACCATAATCCATGGATTAGACCCGAGGCTTGTGTTAACCATAAGCTCACCATGGAAAATCATAAAATCTTTTATGGTTGATAGAGAGTTTTTTATTATTTTGATCATAATTTATAACTATATCTCAACATCACTTAATGTTAAATATGTTATTAGTAGAACAATGCAATATGAATTTGGTCACCCTTATAAGTTTTATGGAGAACGAGATTGCATTTGCAAACCTATTCTAAATTATGTTGTTTTTTCTTGATGTTTTGATTTGATCTTGGGTAGAAACATACCTTTAATACTTGGAAAGGGTATGTGCAAGATCATCATGGAAAAAATAGGCCCTTAAGTGGCGAAAAATTCAAAAAAATTAGAGTTAGGCAACTTGACGTAAAACTTTGAATAAGTTATCTATATTATTTCAAAAATATGTAAGAATAGAATCTATAGCAAATTAAACGGAAGCCAAACTAGGTTTAAAAAAAGAAAAAAAATCTATTTGGTAAAAAAAAAATTGAAATTTCAAATGTGTAGTACTTAAATTTCAAGGAAAAAATAAGAAGTAGGTTCTATATAACCACCCTAACCACAATAAAATGATAATATTTTTAATAATATTTTAGATATAAATAGAGGACTCATGTCCTAATGTGATGCATATTTTTTTGTAATTTTTTTCCAAGTAAATAATTAATTATGATTTTTTTATTACAAATTTTAAAAGATATAAAACCTTGTATGTCTGACCACCTTAAGTTGGTCAAAACTTCATGAAATTCAATTTTAGTTTTTTTAATCCTATAGTATGCGAAGCATAGAATGTGGCACATGTTTTGGATTCAAAAAATGTGATACCGTTTGAAAGCTATAGATGTTTTTCAATCAGCTTATCAATCAAGATTTTAGTCGTAATTCAAATAGAAAATGAATAATAATTACTTATTAAATTAAAAGTAAATCATAATTTATATTGATGGAAAGCTAAGAATCTCCTTTAAAAACCCTTTTTGTTTCATCAGTTTTGGGTTAAAATAAAGTTGTCAGCCACATACCCTACACATACCCATCATATCGCCACTTTTTGGCCCATCATGATCCTGCACATACCCGAAAATAGTTTTTTATTATGTATCTTCATAAAGAAAAGAGGGTGGTACTAAGAAGCACCATTATGACCCACTTAGGATAAATATATAAAGCACCAAACAATCACATGACATGGAAACCTAATTAACCAATGTACACAAGATTTGTTTGAACAATGATATAAGGAAAATTAAAGTCATTAACAAACATATCACATCATATACAATCAAATATATAATGAATAAATATTTGAGATAACATCATATACATACAAATAAGATAAATATATTAAATCATATTCATATGTTAACATTATTAGTTCAATTCTTGTTTTTGGCTCTGTGGTATATATGCCTTATAGAGATAATGCATTAAAACAAGGGAATGAACTAAATAGTTTAAGGATTAAAGCATCATAAAAAATAATAATTATGAGCCAAGAATGACATGTATAATTTCATGGACACAAAGTTATCATGATGGATTATATGTAAAGAAAATCCTTAGTCAAGAATGAAATTTTATGCATCTATATTGTACAAGAGTAGCACATGATAGATAAAATTTTAGATTTGAACTAAATATAATGATTTTAGAAAAAAGGAAAGAAAGATAATCAAGGAAAACGTGTGGGATTGAAAATTTAGTGTTAACCAAAATGTAGGGATAAAACAACACCCTACAAATATGTCTATAGCTAAGAAAAAAATAAAATCACTAAAATATAATAAAACCTTAGATAAATAATTGTGGTAGTTTATATGACAATGATAAGAAACTCATAAACTAAAAGTGAGAGGACTTAGTTGATTTTGTAAGGTGTTATAGGGTTGTTCATTGTTTTGATCCAATCATATCTCAAAATCAATTAACAAGAATAATGAAATATCAATTAGGTCACCCTTATATTTTTGTAGAGGATGAGGCCAATTTTATAGGTGTGTTCTAAATTATGTGATTTTGTTCTTATGGAACAATTTGGTTCTAGATAGAAAACTACATTCAATACTTGCAAAATATGTTTGCTTAATTTATATCTTTATAAAAAAAAGTGGATATTAATAAAAAGTCCAAGACTTATTATATTATAGGGTTAGAAAAAATGACTTCCTCAATAGTAGTAAAGCCCTTGAATCGATTTAACACTTAGCAAAACATACAATAAAACATAAGTAATGAATTTTGATGTAGACAAAGTAGTGAATAGTTGAATTTACAGAGGTTAGCAATATATAAATATATTGCATCTTAATTTTAATTAAATATTCTCTTAATATTTAATTATTAAAATATTTTTAAACATTACTTTTAAATATATAAAAAGACAAAACTCAAATCGTTGTAAAATCTAAACCACTTAAAAATATAAAAAATTATATAAATTAATTAATTATTGAAACCCCTTAACCACATAATATAAAGGATAATACAAAAGAAAAAGAAAAGAAAAAAAATCAATTTTCTCTTCTACAATATAATATTTAAAAGAAGTACTATTTTGATCAACGAATATAGTGTGACAAAATTCTAACCCTTAATATGACTCCATACATCTTCAATAGTTCCGTTTTGCAATAAAATGCAACTTTTACATTAAAAATAATATCTTCTAAACTTTACACCCAAAAAGTAAATAGTGCACGTATGCTGCCGACCCAACAACCAACCTCTAAAGGTTTGAATTTAGTCCCACGGATGGAACTTCCATGGGGAGGCCGATACATTTGCCGTTTCTATTTTGATTAACGTTAAAAACATGTCCAACTCAGATTGTCTCAAAATAGTATTCGACAAGACAGAAAGAGGAAGAATACATTTTACAGTAAGTATTCACGTTGAAATCATTTTACGTTCACGTGAAAGGAATTTTATATGTCGGTGGATGGAGAGAAAAAGGCTATAAATGCCCTCCAATGAGACGGTCCAAATGCCAAACCAAGCTCAGGCGTTTGTTGAGAAATAGTAGTTCTCTAAAATGGGGAATGGAAGCATTTCTCACCAAGCCCAATCTGGTTCTCCTAAAATGCCAGTAGATTACACTTCTCACCTTCTGTCACCCTTTCAGATGGGTCCGCTGTTAAACCTTTCCCCCAGGTAATATATATTTTGAAGTTTACCAATTCCTGCAACTTTTTTTCTTAGGTTTACAGTAGTCTCTAACTGGGTTATTATTTTAATGGGTGCAGAGTTATGTTGTCTCCTTTCATTCGGTGCCGCGCATTAAACAAGGTTCCTCAAGCTTTTCAGGTGAAGTTCTACTCTCAGAGGACCACCAAAAGAGGTCTCCTTATCTCAGAGGCTAACACTGTCCTAACCCAAGCTATTGGATATGTAAAACTCAAATAAAATGTCAGTGAATGTGTTTCATTTGAATGAGGGTTACTGATCAGATCTTTTCTTGCAGGTTTCTACATTTTCTGGGTCAAGGATGAGTGGAAAAAGGTTGTGGATGCAGGGTATGTAACTTGTAGTTTGGTTTTATGTACTAATAGTTTATGAGATGAGATGACCTAGTGCATGGATATTTGTTGCATTTATCAGTCTAACAAAGAATCTTGAAAGAAATAATAAATTAGAATAAAATAAAGATAATAAATTGTATAATTTATAAATTTTAATATTTTCATTAATTTTGTTGATGGTATTGATATAAATGCTAATAAGTTTTTAAAAAGATTTCTATTTTTAGAATAAATTTTATAAAAGAATTAGAAATTAATTAAATAAAGATGAACAACAAAAAGATTGAAAAATAAGAAATATAATTAGAAGTTAATTTTCTATCGAAATAATCTATAAGTTCAAATTTTTTAATGGAATAATAATGAATGTTAAAATTTCACATGCTATTCACATATTTTAATGTTCTTTTGGCAACATGATAATGAAACTTGTGTGGATCTAACATGAACCAAGAGATGAGGCTCACAAAATATCTAATATCAAGTTTAGTTGTAGTGAGGTACATGAGTCTCCCATCTAAACTTCTACAAAAAGTACCACCTTGGAGCATGCATCTTCCTTGGTTAATTTATTATTAAGTGTTAATAGAGTTGCAACTACCTTACATGTTGTTGTTCTAAACTTCGTTAATATATTTTCTACATACTTGGTTTGAGAAATAAATATGTATTCTAATTGTTGTTGTAGTTCCACACAAAAAATTTAATGCATGAGTATTAGAATTGAAATTTTAAAATCTTGTTTCATTTCTACTTAATTCTTTTCCATTAGATTTTTTTTGTTGCTTGCATAGGTAAGGTTATCAGCATAAAGGAAAACAATGAGAATTTAATTATCAACATGTTTGACATTTTATCTTTTCCTAGAATAGCTTATGTTGAAACCCCTCTTCAAGAAATAACTAGCAAACATTGTAAACCAAAAAGAAGGGTCCTACTTCAACTCATAGACATATTTCTTTGACTTGTAAACTAGTTGTTCTTTACCGTTCGTTTCATAGCCCATGGTTTGTTCTATGGAGAATCCCTCATGTACATATAATTTAAGGAAGGTTAATTTTTGCATTCATCTAATATACATTCTACTTGTATTGTGTAGAAATTGTTGAGATAATCTTTGGTATTAGTCTTACAACTAGAGCTAATTATTTTGGATAATAAAATAAAGTTGTTTGTGCAAATCCTTTGTCCATTAATAGTGTCTTGTCTTATTTTACAAAATGATCAATATGATATTTCACCTTATAAATCCATTTGAGACTTTAATCAACTATTTATATTTTCCAACCTCCACTAAATTCCATGTATTATTTTTATCAATTGCTTTCAACTCTTCATTCATAGCATCAATCCATACTTTCTCTTTTATTTCTTCTTCACACACAAATATTTTGACTTGAACTTGAGTAAGGAAAGAAAAATTAACAAATTGGTTCATATTAGAATTCATCTAATAAATTTAATTTAAAAATTATACCTTTCTTAAAGCTATTAGACTTGAAATATTAGTTGAGTATATACTATGATGAGAACCTGGTGAACTTGAGAGTTGAATAGAGCTTGAATTTCCATTTAAACTTGTCTAGAGAGGAGGAAAATTGTCATCTTTTGTGGCCATTATTATGTGTTTTTATGATACATTGTATTGTCACTTCCATACTCCTCATTCATAGAAACCACACCCCAACTTACAATACATTGTTTTATATTAGTATTGTAAAATATGTACACTTTAGTTGCATCAAATATCCCACAAAGATATAAAATTAGGAGTTTGCATCAAACTTCTATCACTTTTGAACTATAATATGTGCATGTTGGACAAAAAAAATGGAATTAATCCACATAAGGCTTATGACCACTATAAGCTTCCTCTGAAGTCATTTTCTACACTAATTTTACAAGGCTTCAATTATCAATGTTTCCACTACTTTTCAATACCAATTTTGAAGGTTGTTTGAATGCATCATACTTCATATCATTTTCATAATAGTATGATTCTTTCTTTTTTCAATACTACTTTTTAGGGTATAAGTTGTGGTAAGTTGTTTCTTCATGCCATAATTGTTAAAAAAAATTATAAAGTGAGTTCTCCTCATCTATCTATTATGTATTTTGAATTAATACCAAGTTTTCATGTTAGCCACAACCTTGGAATACTTAAAGAATTTAGAGGCTTCATATTTTTTCTTAAGTAAATAGATTCATATGTGATGAGAAAAATCATAAAAAATAAATATTCTTACCCAAGGATTTCTTTTGCATATCACCTTATATTTTAGCATGTACCATCTCAAGAAGGGATTTTTCTCTCCATGATTTTGTCATTGGAAAACTATCTAAGTAGTGTGTCATTTCAAGTGCATATCTTGAACAAACTTATTTTACTTGAATGGATGGAAGTACTCTCACAAAAAATTTCTTGTGAAGTAAACTCAAACCTTGAAATTTTAGATGTCCATAATATTGGTGTCATAACCATGAATCATTTATGGTTTATTTGATGGGATTCATTTTATTGGAAAGCCATGTGAGATAAAATAAACTATTCTTTGTTATTCAACTTTTTTCTAAAATTTAAAGTCTTTGCTAAAACTACAAGATAAGGAATACTTAAAATATTATGATGCAATTTTGAGACATATATAACTAGTTTCCCCTTTTTTATTCTTTACAATAAGAGTACATTTTTTCATTATATCAACATCTATTTCATCACTAAATTTCACTTGAATTCTCACAAACATGTCTAACTTGACAAAGAAATTAGATTTATCTATATCACAGGGTTTGAGTAGATACTATCCAAGAACCAAACATATTTATAATATTTTTTCCTTGTGACATGTGAAGAATGTGGTGTTCTATTTCTTCAATAAAATATTTAGCATAGTTGGCTCTCACTTAATTCAAGTTAGATTCTTCTTTATATACTCAAACTCATAGTTCTTATAACATCAAAATGCCTACACTAGTTACTTCTATAGTCGACATAACTTACTTCTTACCCTCTATAGTTTTCACATCATATTCCTATTCCTCTATCACATCCTCTACCAGTAGAAGGATCCCATTTAAATTTATTTGAATGTGGAAAAGGAGTAATATATATATTTTATTATGATTATAGACTAAAAGCCTTGCACCAAGTTCTTCATGGAATGTTACATATGCTCCAACTACACAAAACCTAGATAATGGGGTATATAATTTCAGAGTTCACTCTCATCAACTCTTCTTTGTCTCTCTATTTACACATGATCCCACCATAAGGATTCTTTAATGTTTAGTTTCACGAGGAGCATATACACCAAATTTATAACTTTGAATGTGGTTAGAAATTTTATTTATTCAATTTATATTATTATTAGGTCATATTTTAGAAGAATATGTTAGAGAATCTTCTCTATAATATTTTTATCTATTACAACTTTCTTTTGATTCCTAATTTGGCTCTTGATACATTGAGCCCTTATGATAAAATATTGAATGGAATCAACTCCTTTCATCCTTATATTTTCAAAATATCCTATAAAGGTTTCAAATTATTACCAATCTAACTTTCTTCGATCCTTGGTATGCAATTTGCAAAGCCTCCTAGGCATATTTTAAATTTTATGCTAAGTACACAAGGAAAAATTAAAATATCCAATATAGATTGAATAGTGAATATAGCCTAAATGTTCTTCTTCTCATCTTTCAATTGAGATTGTTAATTTAATGCCATAGAATTGAGACCATTTTGATCTATAGGATCATTGTTTCCTACCTCCATTAATTTATAGAGATTTTAAGATAATAGTAGGGAATTCATTTTCATGCCCCAATATTCATAATTCTTTCTTGTAAATAAACACTTAGAATGGAAAGCTAATACCATTAGTTGTTATGATAATGATTTGGGGAGAGTTTATAACTCATACTCATCACCTACATAATAAAATTCACGTGACTTAATCTAATACCAATTGAAATAAATAATAAAATAGCTCTAAAACCATACTAGATTTTTTTTAAAAGATAATAAAATACACAATTTATAGAATAAAAAATATAACTTGTTATTAATATTATTGATGGTTTGTTAGAAAATTATAGTATCCTATTATCAACATTTAAAAAAAAACAAAAATTATCTTTGAAATGGTTTTTGTAAAAAATATTAGAAACAAGGATAAAAATAAGAAAAAATAGAAAAAAATTAACTAAATAAAGGTAAATAAAAGAAAGGATAAAAAAAAAGAAATAGACTATGATAAAAAATAAAAAAATAAACAAAATAAAATTTGTTATGTGGATCAAAAATTCCTTCAAAGCTCCTATATCATCCACAACAAAGATAATACTAGAAAATATCACCATCTTAATATTGTGTGGCTCTAAAGCCACTGTTAGAAATTCCTGTTAAATTGGTGGTTATCAAGTAGTTGTGCAATGAGATTTTGTTCAACTAAATTTCTCCTCTTTATATATGTATTTTTTGTTGCTTGATTATAGAAAAAATACTAAAGATAATAGGTAGTCATGTAATATGCTTAGAGTGTTGATGTGAATATTGATGCCATGTGCTTGTAATGATGCAATTAGTAGTAGAGATCTATTCATGCTAGGGCCTAGATGCATCAATGGAAATTAGAGCTTTGTCCTTAAATGCAACACCTTGACACACAAGTTAACAAATTTTGTGCTTAAAATGACTCATAGTACCTAATTGGATGGAGTTGGAAAAGGAGCAAATTGAAATTCAAAAATTGAAAGTGAAGGGTTATTTTCATAGTCATAGATTTGACTCTAGTACATGAATGGAAAAAGTGAGGATCAATAGTAGTCCCTTGGGATGTGTATAGATGGAATTAGGTTACAATTATGTTATTTACCAACTTTTATGCTAAAATGTGTCACTTATTAATCCAAGAGGATCTATCAATTATGATATCCATGATTATGCAATAATTGTGGTAACACTTCTATGGTATGTAGTATAACAAAGGACCTTCTAGGTGCTTATAATAATGATAAGATCATTCATTTTTCTTTCAAAAAATTTACACACTCTAACATTGGCTCTACATAATATCAAACTCAACAATAACCATACTTCTACCAAACCTACTATAGTTTCTAATATAGCTTCAACAAGGTTCAATCCAACTTGGGATCAAACCACAAAGGATAACTCACACCACTCATTACTGCTTTGTTTCAAGTGTTCTACTTCAAACAAAAGATAATCATCATTATAGTGATCTTGGCAACATCCATTACACTCTTGCTATGCCAGGTCATTTTCCATCAAATTTTACATCTAAAAACCACATCACATAACCATTAGGAGATTATGAGTCACACATGGAAATTGTTCAACTTCCATAAGTATTATTATCCTTCACAACATGTAATTTATATATACATAAATGTAACATTAACTTAGCAAATATATAGATAGCAACCATCAAATTAGAAGATAGCAATCATACATCTTTCTCAAGTACATCATATAGAGGACAAATAGATAAATAAAGTAAATTTATTATTTCTTAGTTCCATATTTCTCACTTTCTTTGCACTACTCTTCTAAAAAAGCTTACACACATGCACATAACTTCATCTAGATCCTCATCTAGAGAGTTATTCACCGAGTTTCTAAATGATCCCCATGTCATTGATATTAAAGTAGTTTGTCTTCTAGCATGACTTATGAAACACGAGAAAAGTATTTGAGCCTTGACATTCAACCTCAAGGTCCATCAAACTATGTGTTCATACATTTTGATAAAATGACCACAAACAAATACAAGTAGACACCCACACAATGATTACGAACAAAATTGCAAAAGATCTCAATGACTGACATAATTTTATATTCATCTATTTTGTAAAAGTCCTTGAAAGAGCAATTCTATCAACTTCATCATAGAAATACATCTTTTGGTGATTAAGAACCCCTAGGTTTCAAGTAAATCTTAGATGTTCCCTTTTGTAGGTCAAGATTAATGTAGATGCATTTGATAACCTTTTTGATTAGTTAGAATCTTATTTCTCCATGAATGTCTTTCTTCATGAGGTAAAGATCAAGATTATACTTTTGAAAATCTTCACCCATCAAAAGTGGTGGCAAGATCAAGATTATACTTTTGAAAATCTTCACCCATCAAAAGTGGTGGCGAGTGCTTGCACTTTGGGAGGAATACGAAACAAGAAGAAAATTTAAACCTACATAGGAAATTTTCCTAGAAACCCTAAGGATGAAGACTATCTTGAAGATGTCTATAATGATCATTACAACCCATGTGACCATTGTATACACTTAATGACGTATATTCACCCATGTCTATCTTGAAGATGTCTATAACGATCATTCAAGAGCTGCAACAAGCTGGATTTAGTAGTGTGACCTCCATTTTTCCTGTACCAAGAAATCAAACGAATAACGAAACATGAAAATTTGAGCTCTTCGGGTCAACCATGTGCGATTTTAAGGAATGTTGTTCTAAGATCTAATTAGATTTATGTTTATAAATTTCACAGTCTAGGTGGAGGATGAAGAAATAGGATTGTTGGTTGCAGCGAAATATGTTTATCTATATTCATTGCTTCCCTAAATTAATCACAATTAGTGCAAGCTGAATTTTATAACTTATTCACCCAACCTTTACATACACCCAAAACAATAATGCTGAAGGATATAACCAAAACATGTTGCGCATGGTAGATTAAGACAGTTTTTCTCTGTACCTTGAATTCAAATTGAAAACAGGAATCATCGAACTCGAGCTCTGTAGGTCAAGACAAGGGAGGTTGCTGTAAGATCTAGGATTTCTGTTAGTGGAATCCCATTCTTTCCAGTGGAAGTAGTTGCTCAAGTCAAGTGCTGGCATCTACTAACTTGCATTTTTTGCGAGCTTGGTGCTCAAGGAGTGTGTGTGGTTCTCCTTGAATTGTGTTTTCTTACAGTGTAAACTGTGTTCTCTCTGGGAGTTCTGCAATTAGTTGTAATACCTGGGCCACACCTACTTCTGGCAACTGCAGCATATCCTGTTGGAGTCTCTTCATGGTCAAGGATTGATCTGGTTCTATAGGGCTCTGCATAGCCTTCTTTCTCAGCTCCTATTGCTTCCCTTTCAAGCCTCAACTATTTTGCATTATAAGAAGGAAAAGAAACCTTTTTAATCATTAAAGGCACCTGCTACTGAAGAAGACTAACACGTAACAGTGATTTTCTCATTTTATCGGGGAGAATTTTGTATCTTTAAGTCCAAACTGAATGTCTATTAATTATTGGTACATTCATTTACTAGGGCGAATATATCTGTTACGATGGAATGATTATTTTTGGTTTTTTCCTATTCAGACTATTTAATGGAAGATTAAGTTTTTTTCTAGTAGATTTCGCACAATGTCTGTCAGGCACCTCAATTTATATTTTTCTAAACATTCTAGGGAAATTTACTTTCAAAGGAACACACTTTATATTGGATTCATGAAAGCATTATATGCAAATCTTGATTTCATAATAATTATTCAAAATGTCTTACACACTATTTCTGAATATTCTGGACTGATGCTGGTCGCTTCGGTTGTCTTAATTTTTGGCAGGACCTGACGTAAGCCACTTTAACAATAGTGTGGCCAGATAAACAGGTCAATTTTTCTCACCTGTAGAATTCTTGGATTTTTTTTGCATTGTCTGCTTTAATGTCATTCCTGAGATAACATATAGATTTAGCCATTTAATGTATGCTCTACCAGAATGCCCCTAAAATCTGAAGAAATGCTATCAAAGCAGGTTGTTATGTATTTGTGTGCCCCATATACTGTGGGAAATACGATTTCGAGACATGTGACACTTAATAGTAACTTCCTTTCCATTTCAAATCACCATGGATGGTAGATAAACAAGGAACAAGATATCCTTTCCAACTGTTGTGTGTCAAAGTCCTTAAAAATATTTGGATCTAGATGATGAACGAGTTTGCCCAAGTTCATCAGCAAATTGTGCACACAGCACTCATGGCTTCAATAAGCAAACCTTTTGGAGGCCCACCACCTTTCTAGCTATACTAGGTATGAAAGTCCTACATAGAGGAGGCATAGGTTTGAGTCCAAAGTGGGGTAGGGTATGTACATTTATTTGAGCAATATATAAGATAGATGGTAAACTGATTCCTTGGCAATCTTTCGATAAGGGATTTCTCATACATCAAATTGTTGTCTCACTTGATGTGACCCAAAAAACCTCCTTTACCTCTATGAAGTATTGACCATTGGAAACTATTACTTGTTACAAATAGTTTTAATTAATTTACATAACATTTGTGTTGATGAATTGTCCATTGGAATCTCCAAGGCAATTACATATCAACCGACCATCATATCCTCCTTGAAAGATCTTTTTGGATATGAACGTGCTAAAGAAAGATGAAAAATGGTGCAAAATCCACAAAAGCAAGTGCCACTTGGACAAAAATGTTGTACTAAACAAGCTTTGTTGGTTTAGGCATAGACTCAATAATAGGTCTAACATGGACACCATTTTTTGCCTATGTTGAACAATGGGAAGCAAATCATATATACTAACCTCAATTCCACTATTGTCATGACTTAAGATCCCCCCCTAGGAGCTCAAGAGGAAGGGCCCTCTTCCACTGTGCATTTTATTGCTAATAGAGGTAGTTAGAATCATTTTATTTTTTCAAACATTAACAAGAAGTTGAATTTGCTAACAACAGGTCTCATCCTAATCTATACACATTCCATTCTTTGAATCAAGGCAAGGACATACATCTTAGTTAACAATGTCAACTCTTGTAAATGATTAAGTCCTTCCAAGATGTACAACCATGTGATATGGCACTCTGATAGGTTAGGGATGTCTTGTTTGGGAAACTCTACATGTGGATGCCCCGTAATGTCTGGAAGGAAAGGTTTTGGAGTGTTATCAATCCTTTTGGATATTGATGCCATATAATACCAAATGTGGCTATTGAGACCAAGGTCTCTTTGATCCTACCAATGTTGAAAAGTGATTGGTCAGATTGGAAAGTTTTCTCTTTTTGTGGTTAAGCCCCAAGAGGACAATAAATTACAGTGCTAATACTCTTGCAAAAATTTACACAAATGCAGCTAAAACCAATGGTTTAGATGATGACAAACAACATCAACATCATTAAGAAATCCATGAGAGTGTTTCTTCACTATTAGATGAAGCACTTGTATCAATGCTAAGGTTTGAAGAATGTTTTTCATAAAAGGGTAAAACAAGTTTTAAAGGGACCCGAAACCACAAAGTTTACAAAACAGAAGAGAGGACAAAAAAGTCCAACCACAAAAACCAGCTGCCCAAAAAAAGATCAGTAGCAACCAATCGCACAAAACCAAAAAGACCGAAATAGAGGAAAAGCAGAAACCCCAAACATTACTTTAGAGTCTTGAGGACAGACTCAGTCTCATCCTCCAGCTTCTGCATATCAATGACACCCTTTTTAAAAGTTTGAATCATACTAGAAATAGGGGGGACCTTGCGCTTCAAGTTGGCTCTGGTTCTTTTGGAAATACCCACATATATGTCCTGGCTTTTGCCTCTGTTTCCTCCAGATCCACCACCAGAGAACTCTGCTGGGTTTTGTCGAGCTTCTCTCCCATAGCATTAATGATAATGGCATTGTGTCTAGCCATTCTGTTATTTTGCTCAGCTATAGTCTTGATAGTGTTCATAATATAATCAATTTTGGAATCAGTGTCTCTGTTACTATGACCATGATGGACCCCTCTATCCCCAACTTTCTTTTCAATCTTAGCAACTTTCGCAACCAGAACTTCAATTTTGCTTTGTAGGGCCCAGTTTTTGATTTTCAGCTCATTGATTTCAGTGAAAGTCCAATCCAGGAGTTTGGAGTGGGACTCAGAGTTGGCTTTAGCAAGGTTCAGAAAATCCAGAGAGGGCTCATCACCGATATTAGGAACAATTTTCTCAGAATTAAGGTTAACAGGGGAGTCATCTTCAACATATTTATTCGGCATAGGTTCAACATTAACCACCATTTTGTTGGCATCGGACTCCTCCGAGTCAGAGGATTCTTCAGAATAGGAAACAAGACTTTTAGCCTGGGGTTTCTTGTGAAGGGAGGGACTATCAAGCTCAAGCTCAGCACGGGATTTACTAGAGAGGAGAGTAGGGTTTACTTTCCCAGAAGGGCCAGCATGCGAGCTGAGGACTTTTCTAGCCGAACTAGGGTTAGGAATGTACTCCGACCCACTAGGCTTCGTGTCGTCACTTTCAGAGTCAGGAGTGGTATCCAGGGTAGTGGGGGCAGGCATGTTTTGGAAATGCTTGACAATCAATCTTACAAGCCTCGTATGCAAAATAGGAAATCTATTGGGGTTTTTCTTATTATCCTCCAAGCTTTTTTTCAAGGAACAAAGAAGATAATAGGGAAGAGAGATCCTAACCTTGTGGCGGAAGTGGTTGAGAAGAGAAAAGTGGTAGCCATAAACTCTGGTAAAACACCCATCCACCGTAATGTACTCCATGATGACCCTCAACACCTTCCTCCAGATGGTCTTTATAGAATCCGCATCAAAGTAACTACTAGCAATTTTGACCAGGCTTAACCTTTCTTTATCTTTTTTAGGAAATCTAATCACAGCTTCACCAGAAAAAGCCCTGTCCCTGAAAAACTTCTTCCCTTTAGTAGATAAACCCGTAACTTTAGCGATTAAATTTTCACTGAGCTCAACATTCCTGCCAAACAGGGTCAAATTGTCTTTATTCCAATTTTTAACAAAGAGGTTTGTAGCCTCCTGGCTGGAGCCATGGAGCTTCTCCAGAAAAGGAAGCAGCCCACCACTTTTAACTTTTTCCCAGGCCTTGGCATTTTTCATATGAGTTTCATAGCTGTCCAGCTCAATACACTTTCTATCTCCTCCCATCTCAGCCGACATAGTGGGGTAGACCCAGACGAAAGCTTTACTAAAATTGGCCCCACCACAACTTAGCACCCACAAAGCGTGCGGGCCTTTCTTGCAAATTAAGTCGTTGGAATCAGTCCCATACAATCTAATGATTGTGATGTGAAAGGTCTTATCTATCTTCATTAAAGGGATAACACATAGCTTTTCCATGTTATTTATCATAATTTATTAGGGTGCAAACATTAGAGTTTAGATCATTTGTATTTAGCAAAGTACGCACCTCTTTACTCTTAACTCCTTCGTGGCAAAAAAATCTGCAAAGACATTGGCTTCTCTGTAAGCATGTGATATTTAACTTTTTCAAATT
The DNA here is from genome assembly GCA_007258455.2 of Sequoia sempervirens. Lineage (NCBI taxonomy): Eukaryota > Viridiplantae > Streptophyta > Pinopsida > Cupressales > Cupressaceae > Sequoia > Sequoia sempervirens. The sequence continues at coordinate 32,182 of VDFB02279229.1, read as the reverse complement.
TAGCCAAAGTCAGCTTTGCTTCCTCAATCCATGACTTGATGGTCCATGAGGGGGGAGACTTTTCCTTAAGGCAGTCAATTATGTTTTTGGAGTCTCCTTCAAGCCATAGATGTTTAATGTTAAGACTCTGAGCTAAATTTATGATATGAAAAGCTCCAGCAGCCTCCACCAAATGGTTGGTTTGGGATCCAAGAGGAGAAGTCGTCGCTCCTATGAAATTGCCAAAGGAGTCCCTTATGATTCCACCATAGCCCGCCGCCCCCGGATTACCTTTCTAGCCGCACCATCGAAATTAGCTTTGATCCAACCGTTAGGCAGGAAAGACCAGCAAACACCCTCTTTGTCCTTCTTGGTTGTCATATTGGTTCTAGATGGGACAAGATTTATGTTCCACTCCTTTGCAATAGTTAGGTCATATAGCAACTGCTCAGCTTTCAAGGACAAGTTGTTCTTCTGAACCAAAGTATTGAAATTTTCCTTCAGAAATCTGACAATTTTATCAAAGACAATGTCTTTAGTGGCTTTTTTACCTCTATAAATTTTGTTGTTGTGTTCTTTCCAGAGACCCCAAGCAACATGAGGGAATATTAGATCCCAAAAAGATCTAAGCATGGGATTTTTTTATCGGAGCTTTCCATTGAGAGAAGAAATCTTTAATGGACGAAGGGAAGACCCATGGGATGTTCCATAACCTGATGATTTTTTCCTAGATAGAAGCACCAAAAGAACAATGGAGGAATAAGTGACGTATAGATTCAGCTTCCATCTTACAAAGAGAACATCTATTAGGAATTTGAAATCTGCATTTACACAGGTTATCAATCATAAGTACTTTATTTTGGAGAAGGATCCAGAAGAATATATTGATTTTTGGTATCAAAAGTTTAAACCAAGCTTTAGACCAGAAGGGAGGATGATCTAGAGAAGAAGTAATCCTGGCAAAAGCAGAGGACACGAAAAAATTGCCAGAGGGATCATTAGACCAAACCACGCAGTCATCCAGCTGCTTAGAATTAAGTCTAATAGCCAACAGAGATGACAGGATAGGAGCCAAAGCCTGACTAACACTACACAAGTCCACCCACTTGCCATTCACTTTGTAATCTTTCACATAATTTCCAAACCGTTCCTTACAGGTATCTACCCATTCGCTAAAGGAACTGATTTTTATAATGGGTTCCTTTAAAAGCCACTTGTCCTCCCAAAATCTAGTATGATGACCATTTCTAACTTGCCAACCAATACAATCATCCACAATTCTTTTACCATTGATTATATTATTCCAGCAAGTTGACCCTCTAGGAAAAAGGTGAATGTCCTTCTTAATTATGGAAGAGCAGTTATTTTCTAAGTATTTGCTAGCCAGGATATCAATCCACTCCCCAGAAGAAGAGGAGATTCTCTAAATTTGTTTAGCAAGGAGAATTTTGTTAACTATTCTGATTCTTCTTAAACCTAGACCTCTGGCCTTTTTAGGTCTACAAACCAGATTCTAGCCAATTAAGGGAAGTCTTTTTTTTTCCTCAACACCCGACCAAAGAAATCTTTTTTGGATTTTTTCAGTGGCGTCATCAAATTTAGCTGGAATCTTAAAAAGACTAAGGGCATAGATTGGCAAATTCTGGAGAGAAACTTTGAGATGCTAATGTTTTCCGGCTTGACTTAGCAGGGCTCCTTTCTAGCCCGCGAGCTTTTTGCTAAATCTTTCAACCAACGAGAGCTAGAATGACTCTGGAGGTTTCAAACTTAAGGGTAGACCAAGGTAGGTGGCAGGAATGGAATCCACTCTGCAACCTAGGATTCTAGCAATTTTAGCCTGTCTATGATCTAGAGTGTTGAAGAAAAATAGTGAGCTTTTTTTATTATTGATCAGCTGTCCAGACACTCTCCCATGCTTGTCAAGCAACTATTTTATAGTTTTACCTTCAGCCACCATGGCTTTACCCATAAGCATAGTGTCATCAACAAATTATTGATGGGAACACCCCAGATTACCTGAATAAGGTTTAAGACCAGAAAGAAATTTGAAGTCAACCAACTTTTTTAGATTCCTACCTAAACTTTCAGCCATAATAGTGAATAAAATAGGAGAGATAGGATCACCCTACCTTAGACCTCTAGTGCTTTGGAAAAAGAAGGAGGGGGATCCGTTGACCATAATCGATATGGAAGCCATGGACACAAGCTGTTCAACCATTTGGATGACCCTGTTGCAAAAACCAAAAGCCTTTAAAATTTTAAATAAGAAAGTCTAGTCAACTCTATCATAAGCTTTTGAAATGTCGAGTTTTAATAAAAAGCCTTCAGTCTTCGACTCAACTTGTTGGCATGCACATTTTTTCAACCTACGTGTTATTAAGTCCAACTCCACATTTATTTCATTTTCGGTGCATTCGATACATTATTGTTTTGGTCGGCTCCTTTCCTTTTACGTCTCCTGCTCCGCCGTTCATCTCTGCTTTGCATTAACGTTTGGACGGATCCTTGTCTATCACCTGCTCTATTTAACAGGGCTTTTGTATATTGTAAATCATTCATTCTTGATCAATGCAATTGATCGATTGGTGAAATAGCAACTTCTTAGGTTGCTTCTCTGCATTGTGAAGGTTTCAGGTTGTTGTTATGGGATCGACAATATGGTATCAGAGTAGTCAACCGATCTACTCCTTCCTTGCTAATAGTTTTTGCCAAGTATTAACTTTGCTTTCATGGTGGTTTGTTGTCTTTCTGCTCGGTTGTGAGAGGAGGACCGCACAGAAGATAGTCACGCTTCCACGCATGCCCTATCTTGTAGTAAAACTCTCTGCTTTGCTGAAAATAGTCGAGAGCCAGGGTTTCGAATGTGGAGGGATGCTTGAATGCCACTGAGCTCCATCTTCCACAGCTCTCAGTATTGCTGCAGAGCTTCCGCTCCTGGCTGCACCTCTGCCGCTCGTATGCGAATTCTGATATGTGGTCGAGGCAAGCTAAAATTGGGGTCATTGCAGGCACTGGAGGTGTTGCAGAGGTCGACAGTATCCCATATTTGGAACATTATGGCATACCTGCATAGCCCTACATTGGTAGTGAAGGTGAGGTGGTTGATTGGGCAGTTAGAGGAATTGCTGAAGAAGGGGGAATTTTTGGAGGTGGTGAAGTCAAGAAAGGAGATCAAAACTCCTCTGTGCATGTTCCTTTTTGAAGGAGTTTCAAATCTGTGCTTCTGCCTCTTGCCAGAGGTCTCATCTCCTGCAGCGTATGCCAATACTCTTTTCTGTTGAGGTCTTTGTGTGTTTATGTGACTTCAATTATGGTTGTGTGCATGAGAAGAGTAGAGACTGGTGGGACGCGCTGAATGCAAGTTTGGCTTGACTAGGGACTTTAGTCCCACATTGGACACGCATACTTTAGTTAAGCTTCCTATATTGCTCAACACACTACTTTAAAGATGTGAGCAAAGGCTCCCATTGAAAGTTAAAGTTTGGATTGCTTTGATCTCGCATGCTTTCTAAGTGAAGGTTTTTTTTTTTTGTGGTCACGTGGAGCTATCAAGAGCTATTGTGGACTCTGAAAGTGCTTTAAATAGGGCTCTTTTTCAAATTTGTGCAACTTCTGCAAACGAAGTCCATTTTCAGCAAACGAGTTATCGTGGGTAAGCTACTTTGACAAACTTCGAAGTGGATGAGGTGTTTTTTTGAAAATTCTACCATTTTATGTCAATTTTACTAACTTGAAGTTGCAAGTTGTTATTATTGAATCCCTTGGAAAATTTGGTGTTTGGGAATTATAAAATCAGTTTGTATCTATTCTTTGGGGGGGGCAGGTGTATCTTGCTTTTTAGTCCTTTGTGTCCCCTTGTATATCATGTCGGAACCTAGGATTGATTTGCTTACTCCACACAACTATCACACATGGAAGCTCAAGATGTCACAATTATTGCAATCTCGGGGTTTTTGCAAGTGTTGGATGCTGACCAACCCTAATTCACTAAAATGTTTGAGCAATTTGTTCATAGAAACAAAATGGATGAGGCTAAAGGACTCATAGGTCTTCATGTGTCTGATAATTTGTTGTTTCATATTGCTGAATGTAAAACACCTAAAGATGTGTGGGATAAGCTTGCAGAATTGTATGGTAAGGTCAATCAGTTTAGGATCTTACAGCTTGAAGCTGATCTCACTTCTCTCTCTCCAGATGTTTTTCCTTCTATTCAGGATTTCCTTGCACAGTTCAAATTGATTTTGTCTCAATTAAAAGGATGTGGTCATGCCAAAGAAGATAAGGAGTACGTATTTTCTTGATCCTATCTAAGCTTAGAGGTCCTTTTCAAGTGTCTGCCTCTACTTTCTATTCTACTATGGATGCTATGGGGGTAGATCATAAGATGCCTTCTTTTGAGGAATTTTGTGATCGATTGACTAGGGAGCAGGCTAAGTTGATTCAGATGGATGCTCTTCCTAAGAGTCATGCTTTAATGGCTGAATCTTCCAAGGGCAAGGGTAAGAATAAGAAGAAGCCCAAGATAGATTCGTCTTTAGGTGGTGAGTCTCCCTCCAAGCCTAAGGTGAAGACTGATCAAAAGCATAATCCTTCACTTCCTCCTCCTTCTAACTCTGTCGCGTCACCTTCCAAGTCTCAGAAGAAGAAGGAGAACTGTTCGTTCTATGGAAAATCTGGGCATAATGATGCACATTGTTTTGCAAGGCTAGCTGCATTAGAGGAAGCTATGAGGAAGCATAATCTTGCCATACCTAAGTCTTCTTCTTCGGGAAAAGGGAAAGCCCTCTCAACTACAACTTTGTCCTCTACCAGTTCTAGTTGGATTCTTGATTTTGGTGCTTCTCATCACATGACTCATACTGTGGATCTTCTCGATTCTCTTTTTGATAGTCTTACTTCACATATTGCTGTTGGGAACTCTTCTCAAATTCCAGTTTTGGGAACAAGCTCAGTTCATATGCAGGATGGTAGCATTGATGATGTTCTTCTTGTTCCTGATATTTCACATAATCTACTTTCTGTCTATCAGATTTGTAATCATGGTGATGGAAGGCTTGTTGAGTTCTCTCCTACTGATGTGACTATTCGAGAGATGCAGGATCCTGAGAAGGTCATTGCTATAGGAACAGTTGACTGTGTGGCCCATTTGTATAGGTTTGATGGATTTGAGTCTTCATCAGGATCATCCCTTATTGCTCATGCAAATTCTACAAGAAAGCTTTGGCACGAACGGTTTGGGCACCTGAATTATAGATATATTGAACAACAGATGAGCACACAAAATTTGGTAATTGGTCTACCTTAGATCTCTTGTTCAGATGGAGTTTGTCAAGGTTGTGTGCTTGGCAAGCATCATAGGGATCCTTTTCCTAAGGGTATGGCCACACGTGCTTCGGCACCCCTTGAGTTGGTGCATAGTGACCTCATGTCATTCCCCACTCCTTTTTCAGGGGCCAAGTATGTGCTCACCTTCATTGATGATTTTTCTAGGTGCACTTGGGTGTATTTTTTGAAGTACAAGGATGAGGTTCTTTGACATTTCATAACCTTCCTTGCATTTGTGGAGAAGCAGTCAGGACATTCCCTTTAGAAGATTCACACAGATAATGGGGGGAAAATGTCAATCAGGCATTTCAATAATTTTGTAGTACTAAGGGTATTCTTCATCAACACACAGTGCCATACACTCCTCAACAGAATGGTGTAGCCGAGCGGAAGAATAGAACTTTACGAGAGATGGCCAATTGTATGCTCCAATCTAGATCCATGGCTCCCGCCTTTTGGGCAGAGGCTGTCAATTGTGCAAACTACATTCAGAATCGTATGCCCCACAAGGCAGTATAGAACATGACTCCCAAGGAGGCTTGGACTCATGTCAAGCCCAAGGTTTCCTACTTTAGAGTATTTGGGAGTGATGCATGGGCATTCATTCCAGATGGTAGGCGCAAGGCAATGGAGAAGAAAAGTCAACAGTTCATTTTTGTTGGTTATTGTGAGGATGTGAAGGGTTATCGGTTGTTTGATCCTATCACTCGAGAGGTTCATTTTCGTCGTGATGTTCAATTTGATGAGTCTTTCACTTCGAAGGATTCTCCATCACAAGCCTCTCCCTCTCTTCTTCCTAGTTCTTCTTTAGAGGATGTTGTGCTTCCAGATGATGATGATGATGCTTGTAATGATGTTGTTCCTGATGTTGGTATCGATCTTGTTGTTGATATTACTCCATCTTCTCCTTCTCCTCCACCTGCACCACATCGACCTTTATGGGCTCGTACACTTCTTGAGGATGCTGGTTCACTTGTAGGTGATCCCATAGCTACACATTCCACTCGTTCCCGCACTTCAGGTATCAGTCTTTTGAGTCATGCAGTTTCTACTGATCCTCAGAAATTTTCAGATGCTTTGGGTGTTCCAGAATGGGATAGTGCTATGATAGAGGAGTATTCTTCTTTGATGAAGAATCATACATGGGATTTGGTTCCTCTTCCTAAAGGAAGAAAGTTGGTTTGATGCAAGTGGTTGTATCGTACCAAGTTTGCATCCGATGGTTCTATTGATAAGTATAAGGCTCGTCTAGTGGCCAAGGGCTTTTCTCAGGTTGAGAGTATTGACTATTCTGAGACCTTTTCTCCTGTTGCAAAGATGGATTCCATACGCCTCGTGCTTTCTATTGTTGCATCTAAGGGTTGGTCAGTGTATCAGATGGATGTGAAGAGTCCTTTCTTGCATGGTGATCTTCATGAGGAGATCTATATGGAGCAGCCACCTGGCTTTGTGCAAGACCCTTCACTTGTTTTTAGGCTCCAACATTCATTGTATGGTCTCAAACAGGCTCCTAGAGCTTGGTATGAGAAGATGGATAGTTTCTTGCTTGTTTTTGGATTCACTAGATGTCACTCTGATCCTATAGTTTACATTCAAAGGCATGGGGGGGATCTTCTCATCCTTGTTCTTTATGTGGATGACTTGATTCTCACGGGGAGTTCTAGTGCCATGATTGAGGATACTAAGCAAGCTTTGATGGAGCATTTTGATATGACAGATCTTGGTTTGTTGCATTACTTCCTTGGTCTTCAAATCCATCAATGTTCTACCGATATTTCTCTCTTCCAACAGAAGTATGCTCTTGATTTGCTTCAGAGATTTGGCATGGCTGATTGCAAGCCAACCCCTACTCCTTTTCAGTCAGGTGTTGTGTTGTCCACTAATTGTACTACTCCATCCGTTGATGCTACTTTGTATCGGCAACTAGTTGGCAGCCTTTTGTACTTAACACATAGTCATCCTGATATTTCCTTTGCTATTGGTCTTGTCTCTCGTTTCTCTCAAGATCCTCATGAGAGTCATTGGAAGGTAGCCAAGCATATTTTATGATACATTCAGGGCACTATACAGTTTGGCATTCACTACACATCAGGTGCTACTGAGATTGTGGGCTTCACTGACTCAGATTGGGCTGGTGATGTTGATGATAGAAACTCCACTTCTGGCTTTGTTTTCTGTCTTGGTTCTGGTCCAGTTGCTTGGTCTTGCAAGAAGCAAATTGCTATTGCATTATCATCAACTGAGGCTGAGTATCGAGGAGCTGTCTTGGCTAGTCAAGAGGTTCTTTGGCTTCGACAGTTGATGGCTGAGTTTGGCTTTCCTCTTGATCATCCCACTATTCTTTGGTGTGATAACCAAAGTGCCATTCATATTTTTCACAACCCAGTGGAACATCAACGCACTAAGCATATTGAAATCCACATGCACTTCATTCGGCAACTCCTTCAAGATGGTGTTCTTGCTTTGGAGTATTTGCCTACGGCGCAATAGGTTGCAGACATCTTCACTAAACCTTTGGCATCTCCTCGCTATCTTCAATTGCGATCAAAGTTAGGGGTGAAGGAAGTTGTCCTTGGGGGGTCTTAAGGAGTCCTCCTTCCTTTCACTTTTGTTCTCTCTTTTGGAGAGGAGTTTTCTCCCACAGGGTTTTTCTCCTTTTCTCTGGTTATGAGAGATTTGTAGTTCATTGCATTGTAGTTGTACATAGGTACCTAACAAGGCTTTATTGTCGGGACCTATAATGCATCTCATATTGCATATTGCATTTTCTTTTTCTCCCTAAGTTGCACTTAAGGGGGGGTGTTGGCATGCACGTTTTTTCAACCTACGTGTTATTAAGTCCAACTCTGCATTTATTTCATTTTTGGTGCATTCGGTACATTATTGTTTTGGTCGACTCCTTTCCTTTTACGTCTCCTACTCTGCCGTTCATCTCTGCTTTGCATTAACGTTTGGACGGCTCCTTGTCTATCACCTGCTCTATTTAACAGGGCTTTTGTATATTGTAAATCATTCATTCTTGATCAATGCAATTGATCGACTGGTAAAATAGCAACTTCTTAGGTTGCTTCTCTGCATTGTGAAGGTTTCAGGTTATTGTTCTGGGATCGCCAATACAACTAAGGAGTGAATATTATCATGAACAGTAACAATAGAGTCAAGAATTTGTCTACCAGGGACAAAGCCGTTCTGTTGAGGAGAAATCAAGGAAGGAAAAAGAGTTAAGAGTCTTGAAGTTAAGACCTTGGATATGATTTTATATAAGGAATTATAGAGGCTTATAGGCCTAAAAGCCTCAAAATTATTAGCTCCAGGTTTCTTGGGGATAAGAACCAAGAAGGTAGTATTTAATTCTTTTAGAAGATTTCTGGAGCCAAAAGATTCTTTAACAGCATTTACCACATCTTCTTCAACAATCTCACATAGCCATTGAAAGAAAAATAAAGGGAAACCATCAGGCCCCGGAGCTTTACTCCCTTCAAAGGAGAAGACAGCCCGCTTGACTTCCTCGTTGGTGGGGATAGAAGTCAAAAAAGAGTTATTTTCCTAGTTGATAATTCTTGGTATAGCTTCCACTAACTGATCCTGCTCATTATGGTTTATTTCCTCACTGGCTCAAAGAAGGTGTTTAAAGAAGGAACCCGCTTGCTTCCTAATGTCATCCTCCTCCTCATACCTGGTTCCATTCACTTCTATATGAGATATTCTATTTACAGCTCTCTGTGTTTTGAAGCCGAAAGATGAAAGTACCTGTTGTTTCTGTCTCCTGCAGATAACCAAAGAGCTCTAGATCTTTGTCTCCATAACTCCTCTTCCTTTCCAATTATGTCATGCATCTTCGTGAGGATGTCATTCTCTCTTTCCTTGGTATCATTCAAAGAGCCCTCCTTCTAAATTTTAAATTGAACTTCTCCCAATTCCATCTGAAGATCAGACTTAATCCTAAAGATGTTCCCAAAAGATTCCTTTTTCCAATTTTTTAGATTGCATTTCACTTCCCTTAACTTTTTAGCAACTCTGAACATAACAGTTCCTTGAATTCTTATATTCCACCATTTCCTTATTTCCTCTTTTAGAGCAGGATGAGAGATCCACATTTTTTCAAATCTGAAAGGAGTGTTCCTCTTCTTTTTTATTGGGTCCGCAATGAAATTGATAGGAAAATGATCGGAACCTATTCTAGAAAGAGCTCTAAGGGAACAGTAATAGTCAAAGTACCATTGGTTGGAAATTAAAGATCTATCTAATCTGACCTATATGAGATCCGACCCCTTTCTGCGGTTAGACCAGGTAAAGGAGGCTCCTTGGAGATCCATATCAATCAATCCATGATTATCAATAAAATTTTGCAGATCCTCTTTGCTTTCCAGATTGATCTGGGATCCCCCAAATTTTTCTCCATTCATTAGGGGAGTGTTGAAGTCCCCCATAACAATCCAAGCTTCTCTGTCAAAAATCCTCCTAAAGGCAGCTAATTCTAACCAAAAATATTTTCTCATGCCTTTTCCATTAGGAGCATAAATGTTCAATTGAATCCAACTGAAGTTATCTCTTATATGAGTAAATCTAGTAGAAATATGATTTGTACCTTCCAAGATCGGATCACCTCAGATAGTATGGCTATTCCAAAAAGTCACAATACCTCTAGAAGCTCCACTCGAATTATTACCCTGGTTACTGTAATACTGGAAAAGTTTCATCTTTTCAATTTTCTCTTTTGGCATTTTAGTTTCCTGAATTAAGAGAATATCTGGCTTGTGATCTCTAACGAAATTGCGAAGAACATCCTACTTTTGGGGGCTATTGAGTCCCCTTATGTTCCAGGACATAATCTTCATTAGATACCGGGGAATTAAGGCATTCTGGGATGGTTTTTTGAGAGCCATCCGCAATATCCTGAAAACTGTTCAACTCTCTTTTCTTTTTCGAAGACTTTTTACCTCTTGAATTCTTTACTGCTCCACAGTCTGCCTTGACTCTTGATCTGGTTGAAATGCCACTTGGGGTCTTCCCCTGAGTATTTTTTTCTTTTTTCTTCTTTGATATATTCTCCTCTTTATCAGTCTCTTCTTGGATATCCGTCTCTCTACTTGACTCCCAATCCTTATCAGTAGGTATCCTTTGTTCCCAAGGTAGGGTGTCCATGTTACCATTCTTTTGAGCAGACAAGATATTACTGGATATATCTGCTGAGTGATTTAGATTTTCAAGGGATTCCAAAACCCTTTCTGGGGAGTTAGGATCTGTCACATATGCTACTCCCTGAGGGGGAAGATTATCAGGAGATTGGGAGGGAAAAGGAATATCCAGTTCCAAGGACAAGCCCTCATTAGGGATGTCCTCCAAACCTGGGAATACTTTGTTTCTATCAGAAGGGATTGTCATTTCGGATAAGGAGGTAGAAAGGTTCAGATTTCCTTCCCCAACTAAGGTGTCTTCATCGGACTCCCTTCCTTAGATGGGGACATATTAACAACATTCAAGTAATGATAATCAAAAGTGATCTCACCTTTAGACTCCATAACTACTTCAATCTCTGGAGAGACTCTCTGAGTATTGGATGCCATATTTTCCAATACCTGCTCATTGTTTTCCTTCCTTTCTCCTCTTGAATCACTCTTTTTTTTCCATGCCTTTTCTTCAGGTCCAGCTGGTTTTTCTTTCTCTGAAGTGGCATTTAGGGGGCATTTTTTTGCCCAGTGACCAGATTTCCTATACTTGAAGCAAGCAAACGGAATGGTTTCAAACTCAATATTCTACACCTAGGAACCCAGTTTAGATTGAATCTCAATCGAAGATGGAAGATCTGTTTCCTGGGAGACTCCCACACATATCCTTGCAAAGACCATTCTCTTTCTAGCCGCTATCATTGAATCAATAGAGAGGAGCTCCCCAAAGGAGCTAGCAATACCATGAAAGATGTCTTCACTCCAATACTCCAGGGGCAGACCTGGAAGTCTAACCCAAACTGGGACATTCTCAAAGATGGAATCCGATAGATCTAAGTTGGAGGACCAATTCTTTAGGGCCAGGGATGATTTCCCTATTACCCAGGGACCACCACTTCTAACTGCCATGATGTCCTCTCTGCAAGTAAAATCAAACGCGAAAAAACCCTTTGGAAGAGCGGCGACAAAAACTTTCCCACTAGTTCTCCATTTATTTTTAACAAACTCCCTGACCACCTCAATATTTGGTCTAGGGCCCATAAACTTTCCTACCAAAGTTCGTTCCATAAGAGCTAAATTATGGTCAATGAGCAGATTTGGAATAGAGATAGCAAACTTACCTCCTACAGGAGACGAAATGATTTGCACTTGAGGGAAATAAGATTTTCCATTAGGTTTTACCCCGAATAGAGAAGTCCAGGGTTTGCAATTACCTCCAGTGCCAATAGTGGTCCCCACACCCCCTTTAGCTTTTTCATTTTTACTGGTGGGAGATGCTGCAGGGTTAATCTCTGAATTTTCCTTTCCCCCAGGTTCCACATGTATTTTGTTTCTGAAGTCCACATCATCCTGGTCATCCTTACCTTGCTTCTGACGCGACTCTAGCTCCTGATTCGACTCCAAAGTTGACCAAATTTGATCTAAAAAGTAAAATAAAAAGAAACCCCTAACCAATGGGCTATATGACAATATGCACATACAATAGTTTCAATAATCATTTCAAATCCACACCTAAGCAGCAAAATACTTACAACAAGCTAAAACCTTGACTCAACTTGGGAATCTATGGGCTACAATTAGTAACCACCCCCTTTTCATATGGGATCTTAGTTCCATATGTTTTTTAGCTTTCTTCCTTGAACAAAACTTCTTGTTTGTGACTACTATCTGTTCATTTGGACAAACCAAAACTAAGGCCAGTTTAATGGGATCTACCATTGCAATCAATTGACCATCCAAATAAAAAGAATCCTTATGGAAAATAGAGGTAGGTGGCCCACCACCCATGGATTTTGAGGCAGAGGTCCATCATTCAAGGAGATTAAGACCAAAGGATGCTAGGGATCAACTTTGAAAAATAAACATGCTTAGTAGGAGATGAAAATTTTGAGAGAGACACCTCTGTAGGTGGAAATTTAAAGTGCCAAAGGAGGAATAGAATCAACCATTATATCTTAACAATTAGATTCAACTCCTTTCCACCAAGAACCTTTCTTGGCCTTCTTATTCTCTTGCCTTGGGAAAGATTTTGTCATATGACCTAGGGAAAACCAAGATTTGTATTTGAAAACCATCTACTCATATTCTAATTATCACTTTAAATTTTGATCTCCAACCTTGAGCCAAATTTTCTTCCAAGGAATTTTCAATTGTAATCAGGCTAGGGTTTTTAACCAAAAATGTAGGGGAAGATTAAGCAACCTAACCCACACCAAAACCACTTTTGGTGGGATTGAATTTTGGGCACCAAGGCTTCATGCCAATAATTATCTTTTCCCAAGACTAGGGTTCCACTTAAAGAATAAAATCACCTTCCACCATCACATTTGAACCAATGTTCAAGCTATGACACCCTCCATGATTCAATTCAAAAATGTGCATTTTCTTTTCCATGCATGTGAGAACAAGTTTTTAGTGATAGTCAAACATCTTATAGATTGATGATATCTTGTATCAACTTTGAGGGTGCAAAATACTTCTCCAACATTGATCTTGAGGCAGAGTATTACTAATTGCCAATTGGGCTAGCAAATGAGTGGAAGTTAGCATACAAGAGGAAGGAAGGATTATTTTAGTGGTTGATTATTTCATCGGGTCAACCGACATGCCTAAACATTGATGAGAATGATGGTCAATGTTTCCCAATCATTTACACAGTTCTTTGTGATTGTCTATTGGATGACATACTCAATTACAACAGAACATGGATGGAGCATAACAGGCATGCCTTGCAGGTTCTTAACACTTCACCTTGAGAAAAGCTATATGTTAATTGAGGAAAATGTGTGGATTACATTTTCAATGGGGATGGAGTGCATGTGGATTCAGAGAAGATTCAAGTAATTGTAGATTGGCTTTCCCTAGAGACCTTCACAAACCTTTGAATATTGTTGGGTGTGGGAAATTTCTATGAGAGGCTTGTGTTGGGCCTCTCCCGCATTGCATAGCCCTTGAATTAAGCAAGTAAAGGAGGAGTCAAACCAAATTTTGTTTGGACTAAGGCACAACAAAAGGTTCTTGAAGAGATGAAGTGTGGACTCTACTTAGCTTTGGTGATCACTCTACCAGATATGCAACAACCGTTTGAGTTAGAGAGTGATCTTTTAGAGTATGAACTCAATATTTCTCTCTAGCAACTTGGACACCCAATTTTACATAACAATGACACATTCATCAACATAGTATGAAAATACTTTACATATGGTAGGGTGTTCCATTCCATAAATCACCTTGTTGGTAATGGAGGACTTTTGTCTTGGGAAAGGAGGTAGGCATCCATGCTAAACACATGACTCTTTAGTTTTGGTATAATTGAGAGCTAGTTACAAAATGATAACCTTCAAATTTAGTCCACTTACCTGTAACAATTTTGTTTGACTTAAGCATATGAAGGGAAAATTTATAGAAAGCTTGAAAAAATGCCAAAGTCATAATTTGCATTTCATAGCCAAACAAGGAGGTTTTGCCTTTTCTAGAGGTCAAAAGATGCCTACATGGCATTTGAGGCCATACTTTTTTACTATACATGGTATAAGAATCTTTATTTAAAAATAATGGTTGAGAAAAAAATCCTAGTCTAAAAGCTATGAATGACCGGAGGAATTGCCAAATCCCAAAGGGTAGGGTCAAACTATCAATACCCATCTACACTAGCAGATAGACCGTGTTTGTTCTAACTAGATAATGAGTGGCCATGAAATAACTTTGTCATCCTGAAAAGTTGGCAGTCTTGGACTCTTTCTGATAGGTACAACTTGAGATTCTTAGTAACCATTGGAAGATAAATAACTTCATCTTTGAGTGGTGCCTCTTTTACTTCTATGTAGACACCCATATACAGATCTATTGGCTGATGTTGTAAAATTTAGAACAATAACTTCACAACCCTTCTTAGAGAATTTTGTACATACCTCACATATCAACAAAGTTGTTGACTTTGTTATTTTTGCAAATATTGTTCTTTCCTTGTGTGTGGATACATTATTTTGGACAGTTTCTAAACAATTCCCAAATATGCATCCATTAATGATTTGGTTGCATTTTCACTTAGTATGTTCTGAAGAGTCCAACATGAGTATATAATTCAGTGTGATAATATACCAGAGTGCAAAGACAATATAACTATATTCATGTCCATTGATTATCTACCACATTCTACAGATTAATGCAGTCCTACCATTTGGTTCAGTCAATATATGCATACAGTATCGATGGGTTCTAGCATGAGAGTTTTTTAAAGTGCAGAAATAGATTAATTAGTATCCATGTCTAAATGCTCATTATAACCTTTGTTCAATGCAGCCTACAACACTAACATTAATTCGATTTAATTGTTAAGACCAAGACAACAATCACAGATAGTCATCATTCCTGCAGAAGATAAACAATGGCGGTTATAATCGTCACAGTCTGCCCAGATTTAATTCCACTCGCCATGAATCTATTTGCTCAATATTGATCCATCAGATGTGTTAGAAGCAAGTTATACATCTTAGCGGACAAGACTAGATATCATATTCAATAATCAACTGAAGCTGGGGCCGGAAGTTCATGCGGCATCATTATGTCTGATTATGGAAACTATGTATTAAAGCAAAGTGAGCAATCTCACCTGTATGCTTGTGATTTCGGGTTTCCCAATTGTTTAATCTCTTCTTCACCCGATATGCACAATAATACGTAATATGATAGATCACTACTTTGTTGAATCGCTATTTCTATTGGGGCTTCCTATTCCTGTGAATTGTTTTATTTTTATACACTTCTGCAAGCCGGAAATATCGTCCATGTCTTATAGCCTGGGAATGGACTTGGTATGGGGAGTTGTGTCTCTTGGTCTTAGGTGACGTTTTATTCTTCTCAGCGATTTGTTTAGCCTTCATCATATTTTGTTTGTCTACCAATAATAATAGCCTCCTGAAGAAATTCGCCCAGATAGCAACGAAATGCTTGTCGTTCTATTGTCCCATTGTCACTTTAGCAGGACGGAAACACTGTTGGGTGGGCAAGGAGGTTATGATGCAACCCCTAACCCTCCTTAAAGCTTTTATACATTCTACTCTTCAAATCTGCTCACCGTTAATCCATTGCAGGTTTGTTCACAGAGGCATCTGGCGCAAAAATGGGAGGATAAATTAGAGGTTTAACACCACATAATGTCCTACAGTTATCTACTACAGTCCCCATCAGCTATTACCAGGCATGTCTAGAGATCTTTGTCCCCAGTCGACTGCAGATCTGGAAACCCTTCTATGAGAAGGGTGTTGGGCGGATATAATCTGAGTAACCTATGAGTAGACTTATGCATTCACTCACTGAAGGCGACTTAACTCAGTATGATGGTGATTTAGGAGTCCATTGTTGAAGGTTGCACGTTTCAATTCCATTACTGTGAGCTCACTTTTCCAGGCGACCACACCCAACATGCTTTATTTGGTTGCAGATCAGAAAATTGACTGTCATATATTGTAGATCTGTCCCTAAAGTCCTGGGTAAATCCTATTCCATTGACCTGTTTATGGACAGGGGCATGGGGACATTGATTTTGCAATAAAGTGAAACTTTGTGGAGCGCTAATTCTCTTGCTTTAAGCAAGTGTTCAAGTAATAATTTCTTTTTGGGTGTGAGGGTGTAAATTCTGATTTTCAGTTTACCAGTTCTTTATTTCTGAAGTTAATAGCAAGATTTGATATTATAATAATCAAGAAACTCTAGTTATTTGACATTGGTATTTGTTGATTTGCTCTTTGGTCTTGATCTAAATCAGTGCGCTGTGCGTGACCATAAACATTTGGAGAGTCCAGTTGGTGTGGGATGTGACCGGCAAGTCAATCTCTAGGATTAAAAGGTCGGCTTCTTAATTGTCTTAAGCTAAGCCTAAAGTAATGCAAGGAAAGGGAAGGAGACTATAGAAAGAAAATAATGTAGAAAAAGGCTCATGCTAGACATTTACATCCTTACAACTAGAGCAAAGCTTAACAACTCATTATACGATAATCAACAGAAGAGTATACATTCGCAACGATTTAGAAATGAACAAAGACACTAATCAGAATCGTGTGGCAAATGGTTTCTTATATTTAGTTCATTGCCACTTAAATATTACATGGAATACAATCTCCTTTGGAAACATATAGAGGCTCCCTTATCTAGCTCTCAGTAGGTCAATATTGAGAACAAGCATCAAGCTAAAAAGCTCAGTTGCTTGTCAATTAACCTGAGACTTTGTTTTTACATTAGGCTTAATAGTTCAGTTGTAAGAAACTGCATCTAAACTACAAATGGGCATAGAGAAATGCCACCCACAATGATATTTTCATCCCAAAATAGAAGTTGAATTCTATGGCTTAGTCGAGGAGATGGAGATGTTTTTTTCAAATTTGACACCATGAATTCTCTTGTTGGTGATTGGACTTTATTGTGTAGGCTGCTTGTACAAGTTCCATTAAAGTCTGTCGCGTAGTACAACACTTTGGAGCACTATATGGGTGGATTTCCATCACCATGCATCATGTAGGAAAAAAGTTCTCTGGCTTTGAATGTTGGAGTGGTCCTTATGGAAGATTTTGGTTTTGCTAGAGTAATAGACCCCACCAAAATGATGAGAGCCGAGGATTGGTGTGTGTATGCCATAGTGATACCATAGATTTGAAGATTGTGCAAACACGGGTCATCATGTGGACCTATGAAGGAATGGTTGCATGTTTCACAGGTTGTTGGATCAGCTTGTGGTGGCAGATTGTGCGGTGCACATGAATATGGAGAGAAGTAGGTGCTTTCCCTTTTTTGAAGTCGTAGGAGCAATCCACATGGCTTTGGTCATTAATAACTACCCAACAATGTATCATTTAAAAAAGGCGGGGCACGCCTTGGAAAATAACACTATGCCAATGAAAAAGGTGTTGGGCTACTAACATGGACCAATGATGGAATCTCATAGGAGTGATTGCTTCTTTGTATTACATGGCAGCATGACAAACCATTAAATCTAATTTGATTGGGCTTTTTTGATGGTGTGTAATGTTATTTAAACTCTTTACGAGGCCGAATAGGATGCATCAAAATCCCAAAATTGATTGATGGAGACATTCTGCTAATGCCACGGAGCATTGTTCCTTAATCACGAACAAGGCAGAATAGATTTGATGCCTATATTGAAGAATTCACTATAGTATTCATAAAAAAAAATTCTGCTATGTTCTTAAGATTATCTATGTTTTATATAGCAAGTTGCCAAATTGTTAATTAAACATTGTTATGTAAAAAATGGGACAAATTTTAATTATTAAATGTTATCAGATCAAAAAATTAACAAAAATAGCTTTCTAGTGAATATTAGTCATTAAAATTATCCCGACAAGGCATGCTTGTTTTGCATGTGTTTTTAAGGTAATTATTTAAAGCTTTGTCAATAATAATATAAATCAAAGCAAATCCAATACACGTTCATGTATGTGTATGAATAGACAGTTCTCATAGCATATGCTTTCAGTTGTCAAAGAACTTTTCCTTGACACTATATAAGACAACCCTTTTTATCTAGTTATTGTTTACTAAATTTTTTGAATGCAATGATATTTCAGGCTGTGCTTGAGACTGTAGTCAGGCTGCCAAAGTCACTCATGAGAAATCTAAGAAAAATGACACGCTAGAGACAAAGTGAGGCCCTACTTAGATTCATCTAGCTCTTCACTGTTTATTTTATGATAAAATAAGTCCAATGACTTATGCTTTGTTGTTGGTAGTATTCATATTGATCCGATTAGTGAAAGGTCCATGATTTTGAAGCTTCATGATGTAACCAAATTCTTTGTTTTGTTGTTTCCAGTGGAACATCTAGGTCTTTCCAACTTCATGATGTCTTCAACTTTGACAATGAGAATGGAGAAGAAGATACACCAATGTTAATAGATAGAAAGGTTTGTTCTTTGATGACTATGATGCTACAAGTGAAAGTATCACCATGTTTATGCTTTCATCTTACCCGCTTCGACAAATTTTTTGACTCTAATACTTATTTCCAAAACTTATAATGATTTCCAATTGTTTGCTTAAAGGTTGCTTATTTTACAAGATAATATACTTATAATGTCCAATCCAAAATCCAAATATCTAGTCCTACAGTTGGACCTCAAGTACAATGTCGCCCTTCTTAAAGTAGTCATGAGTTAGGATTGTTAGCATGATCATGTTGTTTACATCCATATTAGGGTTTTTGAGTACTGCTTTGATTAGTAACAGATGATATATTCTGTGGTGCAGGCTCATTTTAGGTTTAGTGGTGGTGATTGTCTCTCCAGCAGTTGGCAAAATTACCTTTGCTTGGTTTGGACAACCAGTTAGTCTCTTATGCCTTTTGCAAGGTGTAAATCCTTATGGACTAAAAGGAAACAACTCTCTAATTTGTTCCAGTGGTAGCTGAGTTTGTTTTATAAGCAGTTTATGAGATTTTATCTAGTGATCTGTGACTAGTTTTTCTATTTTGATGAAGCTTTGAAATTCTTGACAGGTTATTACAGGGTACTTACTTGGTCGGTCTACTATTGGACTAGGTGGTTTGAGCTTTTAAGTGAAATGGTAGAGGTAAGCTATAAATCTTATACTGCAGCTTAATTATCCATAGTAAAAAAATCACATTAATGGCATTGAAGAACCAATCACCTCCAGTCAATACATAGTAAGAGAGACTTGAGCTATCCTTTAATTTAGTTTAGGCCTTGGATTTGAGCATGAGAGGGTTACCCAAAGAGGTTGTTGTTTTATCTGTATATGTGTAGCACATTTCCAGAAGTGATTTGTTATGACACCAAAGTTCAAGGTACATTCGTAAGGAGTAGACAATATACTTAGTAGTGTGCTTGCATGTTAAAATTAAGCTGATTATAAATGGGGAGATTTCTATGTGCTTAAAGCCAAATGTGCCTTAAATTTTGGACCATAGTTGAATGGAAACAGATACAGTAACAACAAGTTTTTCAAGATCCCCTAATTTAGATATAACTAGAAAAGACAATTATAGAAATATAATATATTCAATTGTTTATATATAAAAAAAAAATTAAGATTCCCTGATATGGATATAGTTGGAGATGACAATTATAGAAATATACATATTTTCAATTGTTTACATATCTGAGAGTATAGAAAATAACTTTAAAAATATCTATTTAAATTAATATGTATTTTGGTTTTTACATTTTAGTTTACAATATTTATTTTGTTATATTGTGTATTTGTCTTTAGTAATTTATGTATAATATGTGTAGTTTTTTTAATATTTTATTTTTTTCAAATTTTAAGTTTTTTACTTCTACATAAATCCTAAAGAGGATATATAACCTAATCCATACCAATCAGGCATGATATCAAACATTGTACCTAACCTTTCTCCATGTCGTATCTGGGAATATCATATCTGTATTTGAGTATCCATTATGCAGATGCATGTATCAGACTAGGGAGAAGTATCTGGTAACTCTATTGGACCACTTTCGACTCCAATTCTAACCTGCCATCTTACTTTAGCTGGCATGTGTTTACTAAACAAATCTATATATTTATCTAATGTATAGAGTTATTTAAATAAGAAAAACAAGTTGCCATTTGATTATTGAACAAATCTATATATATATCTAATGTATATAAGTTATTTAAATAAGAAAACCACAAAGGAGGCTCTTACAAACTGTTTAGTTAGATAAGCTCATCCATATCAATTAGGCATGCTATCAAACATTGCACATAACCTTTATCCATGCCATATGTGGGAATACCATATCTGTATTGAGTATCCAGTACACAGATACATGTATCCAGACTAGGAAGGACAAGCATCTGATAACTCTGTTGGACCACTTCTTGCTCCAATCCAAAGCTGCAATGTCACTTTAGTTGAAATGGGATTACTAAACAAATCTATATATTTGTCTGATGTTGTCATGTCCCCGAAATTGCAACACCAAATATGAAGTATTGAGACAAAAATAAACAAACCAAATATCAAAATAATATCTGTCTTAAATAAATAAATAAATAATTAACAAAAAAAAAAATATTAGCAATCTTATTATAATTATAAATATAAACTAAAGATATCTACAATTATCATTTATAATAAATCATGTTATGTGTATCATTGATAATATTATAATATTAAAATCATATCATGTGTATCTCTATTAATATAATAATATTAAATTAAAATCATACTCAGAATAACCTTTTAACATATATTATAATTATAAATATCATCTAAAATATCATTATAAGGAATTATGAATGTTAGAAATAGTTATCAATATAAGTATGAACATTAACTAATAAATATACATATAAACATTAACTAGTAACTATAAATATAAACATTAACCATAACTATGATTATATCCTGACTACTAACAAGCCACATAGAGCAGCGATCACAACTAGTGAGGAATCAACACAACAAAGAAGAGTCACACCACTTAAGAAGACACGATCCTCGAAACAAGTTGCATCGCTTCTCCAAAGGGGAAGATATATAAGGAAAACATGGAGAGGGATGAGGGAAAAAAAAGAATTGAATGGTATGTGGATGAATCAAAAAAATAATATAAAAAAATATTCTAATTCATGAAGGAATAAAGGGATAGATAGCAGATAGGTGGCTAGAGGAGGTAAGTGTTTTCTGAGATGTAAATAATTAACTAATAAATATATTAATGAAATAGGTAAGTAATTTCAGAATCTTAAAACAACAGTAATATATCTAGAGAATAAATTTAGATGATGGAAAATACATTAAGAATTTAAATGATAGTTTTTGAAAAGGAAAAAATAGGTTTTACAGGGACCTGAAACCACAGAGTTTAAACAACAAGAGATATCCAGAGAAAGTACAAACAACCGGACAGCTGTCCCAAAGAAGGAAAAGACAGCAACAAAAGACAACAGGGCCCTAGAAAAGGACCACCCAAAAAACTAGCAAACCAAACATTACATTACTCCAAGGTATTAAGTAAATCCTCGGCTTCCTTTTCAACATTTTGCATGTCCTGTAACCCCTGCTTGAGAATTTGGACCGTATGAGATGAAGTCGGGGTCTTCCTCTTGATGTTAGCTCTGGTACGAGTCGAGATCCCTTCACCAGCCGATCTACTGCCTCCCCTGTCCGCAACCAAGTCCACAACCAGTGATCCCTTTTGGTTTTTTTCAAGATTTTCCACCATCACATTGATGATGATGGTGTTATGCCTGGCAATTTTATGATTGTTAGCAACAGTAGCCCTAATGTTTTGTTCAATCTTGGACATGCTGCACTCGATGCTAGCCAATCTATCCTCCTGTAACTGCTATCTTTTCCTCGGTAAAGGAGTTTCCTGTTCATCATTGTCTCCACTGTTCCAACTAATTTTCTGCTCCAAATCCATGACCTTGTTGCTGAGATCAGTAACATGACCTTTCAATTTACAGACTTCTTTCTGGGTCCATTTGAGAATGGTAAAAAGGCCATCCGTACTTTTTTCCGCTATCATAACCAAATCCTCAGGCTTAAGCTTATTCAAGGCAGAATTAATTTCATCCTGAATAGGGGACTCAGAATGATCATTCCCAAAATTACCAGAAGCAGGAGCACTAGGGGCCGACTCCTTACTGACCATTGGCTTATCAGAGAGGATTTCCATAGAATTTCCTGAATACGATACGAGTTTCATGACAGGGTTACCTTTAACACCTAGGGACAAACCAGGAGTGGGGCAACCAGGAGACGGCTGGGGAATAAGACAAGGCGGGGTGATAAAACCCGGACTAGGGCATTCTTGCAGAGGTTGTCGTTCAGGACAAGACAGTGGGGCAGAGCCTTTAAGGGTTTTCCGACAAGACAAGGACTGGGGAGCAATGGTATCAGGGCCAACAAGAACACAAGCAGGGGGGCCCGGGGTTCGAACTCCCTACTACTTTCTGTCTCCTCATCATCCAACTCTTCAATATCAATAGTTTTAGGCAGAGCAGGTAAATTTTGAAAATGCTCAAAAATGAGCCTAACAAGACCAGGGTGAATAATAGCATTCCTCCTAGGGTTTCTTTCCACATCATCGAGGCAATTCTTCAGAGAAGAAAATAAGTAAAAAGGTAGAGATATACGAACCTTATGCCGGAAATGGTTCAGAATGGCAAAGTGGTAACCATAGACTCTGGTAAAGCGCCCGTCAACCGTGATATATTCCATAACAACTCTTAAAACTTTCCTCCAAATAGATTTGATGGACTCCACATCAAAGTAGCTATTACCAACCTTCACCATCTTCGCTTTCTCCTTATCTTTTTTGGGAAATTTAATGACCGCTTCATCAGAGAATCGTCGGTCCCGGTAGAATTTGACACCCTCAGTTGAAAGACCAGTAATCTCCCCTATTAAATCCTCACTCAGCTTAACATTCCTGCCAAACAACACGATCTCTCCATTTTTCCAGTTTTTAACAAAATAGTTCAAAATCCCCTCATCCATACCATGAAGCTTTTCCATATATGGGACTAAACCCCCCTTTTCAATTCTTTCCCACACTTTGGCATTCTTTCTGTGCTTCTGGAAATTGCTCGGCTCCGCCCGTTTTCTTTCTCCACCCATAATCAACTCACTGTCAATAAACACTGAATAGTTGCTCTGGGTCCCGTTTAGGTATTTTTTGTCGAACACCCAGAAAGCGTGCCACAGACCCTTCTTAAAAAAGAAAATGACGTCAGTCCCATCAAATCTAATGAAATTGATGTACCTGATCTTTATCCGTTTCATTATGATGAAGATTGCCTTCTCTTCCATGCACTGAATCATAATAAATTAGCGCTTTCACTTCAGGATGAATATAGTCATTCTTCCTCCACATGTTTTCTCCACCCTTCCTAACCCCTTCATTAGCGAAGAAATCCGCCACCCTATTGGCTTCTCTATAGGTGTGGGAAACTTTCACTTTATCAAATTTTCTTAATAAAGTTCTCGTGTCTTCAATCCATTTTTTGATGGTCCACGAGGGGGGGTAAACCCAAGAATACAATTTATTATATTCAAAGAATCGCCCTCTAGCCAAAGATGTTAAATATATCTAAATATATATATTATTATTCAAAATATATCATAGATAATGGATAAATACAATATATATATATACATATATATTCATGCAAAGTAATTATTGTAAATTGGACTCAATTGGGGATAATGATATATATATATATATATCTGTGTATGTATGTATGTATGTATGTATGTCTTATTTTTTATTATTCGATAATGATGCTTGCAACAATTATTGGGTCTTATAAGTAATTACAATCTTAATACAAAAATGAATAGATTAATATTTATTTATATATGTTTTAATCTTATGATCAATCAAATGTGAGTTAAGGGAAGGTGATTAAGGAATAAAGAGTCATGTGAAGATAGTAGATCAGTTGATGTACTCACTTAGTACTGCATATTTTTAATATAAGAAATAGATATTGCTATTCTAATTATTGATATAATGCTTTCTTTAATCTTATCATAATGAGAATTATTCTAGGAAATGATGAACATAAAGAACCATTTATAAATGAAAAAATATTTGATTATAGGCATGAAATAGATCTTAGACGAATGCAAATATATCTGATTGTGTAAAGATTCTCTTCTCCATGTTTGTAACCCTATTAGGGAGGGAGAATCATGAGTGAATTCATTCACTTAGAACTTAATATTTAGCATTTCCTAGTTCCTAAACTTAATAACCTTATGGAAAGTAGATTGTCCAAACATGGTTGATGCAACTTGTTATCTTTATTTGTAAATCTGACTGCCATATCTTAAGTTGAACATCTGAACCCATCATGCAAAGATACAGATAAACATAGAACAAAGAACCAATAGTTAAGGACTGTTGTAACTCTGAATTAGCTAGTATTTCTTGTTGCATTACTCAATTCTTGTCTCTCTAGTAAGTATATATTCATGATGCAATGTACCTATCTGTAGAAGGAAATATTGATGATACTGACAATTGACATATATATATGGTTTTCCAATTATTTAAAATTGAATTGAATTTAATTTCTTATTAATTAACGAATCATGAATAATTAATATCATGATGGTAAATGTGTAGACTTGATATTCACTTCAATGATAAGTGCAAATGAACTTGACTATTTTGTGATTATATAAAGATTGTCTCCTATGTGTTTGTGAACATACCAAGAGAGGTGAATCATAACTTAAGTGGTTTGTCTAAAAACCCCACCCAGGTTCTAACCCACAGGACCAAGGCAAGGGTTGGGCATTCTAGCGCACAGGCCCGGAGCTAGGGTTGGTTCATGGAGGGGTGGGGGTCCCACCTTAGATTCTGCCCCATAGGCCCAAGTGACAGTTGGGCAATATTTTTCCCCACAAGCCCGAGCAAGGGTAGGGAAATAGGAGGTGGTAGGCCTTAGGCACCTTAAGGATTCCCCTCTCCTGATGGGATGAGTGACTCTTCTTATGTTTTCAATCTACAAGTATGATTATGTTTGATTTGGGTCCCACCCAGGCATTCTTCCCTAGAGGCTCTAGATAAGAGTCGGGCAATAGGAGGTGGTAGGCCTTAGGTCACTTGGACTCTATGGTTCTTCTCTCTTAATAGGATGAGTTTCTTCTAAGGTGTTGCCATGAGTGGAGTATGCCGGTACTAAGCCACTAGGCAAGAAGGATTATGATGGACAACCTCTTGAGCTTTACATGAGGGCTTCAGGGTGGATCCACCTATGACACTCCTCTTATGTCTTCATTATTGCTCTATGTTTAAGAATATATTTTGGATATCTAGATATTATTGCTAACAGATATATGTGTATGTGGAAATGTTATTAAATTAGTGAATGCAGATTTCAATCTAGGATTATTTCATTAGAGAAACACATTCCTTTTGGAAAGAATAAACCCTAAACCTAATAAATAATCAAATTCTAGGGCAAACAAGCGAAGTCAAGAGCAAGGCTAGGTAAGGGAAATTACGATGGTATTATAACATCTTTCCTGCCATTCTGTGTGTGCTTGAGATACTTACTTGTCTACTTGAGTTGGTTTCCTACTTGCTTGAGCTAGTTGCTTGCATGCTTGAGCTAGTTGCTTCCCTACTTGAGGCTAGTTGCCTACTTGTGTGAGTTGGTTGCTTGTGTGCTTGAGTTGGTTGCCTACTTGCTTGAGCTATTTGCTTGCCTACTTGAGTTAGTTTCCTACTTGCTTGAGTTGGTTGCTTGTGTGCTTGAGCTAGTTTCCCACTTGCTCGAGTTTGTTGCTTGCGTGCTTGAGCTACTTGCTTGCATGCTTGAGCTACCTGCTTGTCTACTTGAGTTGGTTGCTTGCTTTCTTGAGCTACTTTCTTGTGTGCTTGAACTAGTCGCTTGCTTGCTTGAGCTACTTGTTTTCCTACTTGAGATGCTTTCCTATGTGCTTGAGCTAGTTGCTTGCTTGATTGAGCTACTCGTTTGCTTGGTTGAACTACTTGGTTATCTGCTTTAATTTCTTATTCATATGGATTTCATCATTGTGTTTACTTAATGCGTAAAAGTTATGAAACTATTTGGGGTTGGGAGGAACTAACAAATTAACTTATCTAAAGTAAATTATTATCCAAATGCAATAATAAAGAGTTGTGATTATTTGTGACTCCCTCAAATTTGTGATACAACAGGAAAATCCAATAAGGAATGGAACCTTAGTTAACCTTGCATGAGACTTGAAACAGGCTCCCAAGAATAGTGGGGGAGGCATGAAAGGAGGTAACCCCTAATGTGGAAAAGTTTTTTGGAATTGTGATTGCTTGAGGAAAAGCAATCTTGGGCGGGGAGGATTGTCATGTCCTTGAAATTGTAACACCAAATATGAAGTATTGAGACAAAAATAAATAAACCAAATATCAAAATAATAACTATGTCTTAAATAAATAAATAAATAAATAAATAACAAAAAAATAAATATAATCTTATTATAATTATCAAGATAATATTATAATTATAAATATAAATTAAAGATATCTACAATTATCATTTATACTAAATCATGTTATGTGTATCATTGATAATATTATAATATTAAATTAAAATCATACTAAGAATAACCTTGTAACATATATTATAATTATAAATATCATCTAAAATATCATTATCAGGAATTATGAATGTAAGAAATAGTTATCAATATAAGTATAAACATTAACTAATAAATATACATATAAACATTAACTAGTAACTATAAATATAAAAATTAACCATGACTATGATTATATCTTAACTACTAACAAGCCACATAAAGCAACGATCACAACTAGTGAGGAATCGATACAACAAAGAAGAGTCACACCACTTAACAAGACACGATCCTCCACACAAGTTGCATCGCTTCTCCAAAGGGGAAGATATATAAGGAAAACATGGAGAGTGATGGGGAAAAAAAGAAGAATCGAATGGGATGTGGATGAATCAAAAAAAGAATATCTAAAACATATTCTAATTCATGAAGGAATAAAGGGATAGATAGCAGATCGGTGGCTAGACGAGGTAAGTGTTTTCTGAGATGTAAATAATTAACTAATAAATATATTAATGAAATATGTAAGTAATTTTAGAATCCTAAAACATCAGTAATATATCTATGTTATATATAGAATAAATTTAGATGATGGAAAATACATTAAGAATTTAAATGACAGTTAATAATTACAAATATATCTAAATATATATATTATGATTCAACATATATCATAAATGATGGTTAAATAATATATATATATATACATATATATTCATGCAAAGTAATTATTGTAAATTGGACTCAATTGGGGATAATGTGGTGTGTGTGTGTGTGTGTGTGTATGTATGTATGTATGTATGTATGTATGTATTATTTTTTATTATGTGATAATGATGCTTGCAGCAATTATTGGGACTTATAACTAATTACGATCTTAATATAAAAATGAATAGATTAATATTTATTTATATATGTTTTCATCCTATGATCAATCAAATGTGAGTTAATGGAA
This sequence comes from Sequoia sempervirens, assembly GCA_007258455.2. Classification (NCBI taxonomy): domain Eukaryota; kingdom Viridiplantae; phylum Streptophyta; class Pinopsida; order Cupressales; family Cupressaceae; genus Sequoia; species Sequoia sempervirens. The sequence goes on along the minus strand of VDFB02279229.1, from coordinate 4,677 downwards.
GGTGATTAAGGAATAAAAAGTCATGGGAAGATAGCAAATCAGGTGATGTACTCACTTAGCAATAATATTTAGCATATTTTGAATATAAGAAATAGATATTGCTAATCAAATTATTGATATCATTCTTTATTTAATCTTATCATAATAAGAATTATTCTAGGAAATGATGAACTTAAAGAACCATTGATAAATGAAAATATTTTTGATTATAGGCATGAAATAGATCTTGGATGAATGCAAATATATCTGATTGTGTAAAGATTGTTTTCTTTGTGCTTGTAACCCTATTATGGGGGGCGAATCATGAGTGATTTCATTCACTTAGCACTTAATATTTAGCATAATTTCCAAGTTCCTAAAGTTAATAACCTTACGGCGAGTATATTTTCCAAACATGGTTGATGCAACTTGTTATCTTTATTTGTAAATATGGCTTCCATATCTTAAGTTGAACATTTGAACCCATCATACAAATATATAGATAAACATAGAATAAAGAATCAATAGTTAATGATTGTTGCAACTCTGAATTAGCTAGTATTTCTTGTTGCATTACTCAATTCTTGTCTCTCTAGTAAGTATATACTCATGATGCAATGTACCTATCTGTAGAATGAACTATTGATGATACTAATAGTTGACATATATATATGGTTTTCCAATTATTCAGAATTGAATTAGATAATTGCTTATTAATTAACGAATTATGAATAATTAATATCATGATGGGAAATGTGTAGACTTGATATTCACTTAAATGATAAGTCCAAATGAACTTGACTATTTTGTAATTATATAACTTAGATTATCTGCTATGTGTTTGTGAACTTTCCAGGAGAGGTGAATCATAACTTAAGTGGTTTTTCTAAAAACTCCACCCAGGTTCCACCCCACAAGCCCAAGGCAAGGGTTTTGCTTTTTGCTCCACAGGCCCAAAGCTAGGGTTGGGTCATGGAGGGGTGGGGGTCCCACCTTAGATTATGCCCCACAGGCCCAAGCAACACTTGGGAAATATTCTACCCCATAGGCCTGGGCAAGGGTTGTGAAATAAGAGGTGGTAAGCCTTAGGCCCCTTAAGTATTCCCCTCTCCTGATGGGCTGAGTGACTCTTCTTATGTTCTCAATCTACAAATATCAATATGTCTGATTTTGGTCCCACCTAGGCATTCTGCCCCGCAGACTTGAGATAAGGGTTGTGAAATAGGAGATGGTAAGCCTTAGGTCACTTGGACTCTATGGTTCTTCTCTCTTAATAGGAAAAGTGTCTTCTAAGGTCTTGCCATGAGTGGAGTATGTAGGTACTAAGCCACTAGGAAAGAAGGATTGTGATGGACAACCTCTTGAGCTTTACATGGGGGCTTCAGGGTGGATCCACCTATGGCACTCCTCTTATATCTTCATTATTGCTTTATGATTAACAATATATTTTGGATATCTAGATATTATTGCTAACAAATATATGTGTATGTGGAAATGTTATTAAATTGGTGAATGCAGATTTCAATCTAGGATTATTTCATTAGAGAAACACATTCCTTTTGGAAAGAAGAAACCCTAAATCTAATCAACAATTGAATTATAGGGAAAACAAGCGAATTCAAGAGCAAGGCTAGATAAGGGACATTACAGATGTGTAGGATTTATTTAATGAAGAAAACCACAAAAGAGGCTCTTACAAACTATTTAATTAGATAAGCTAATCCATACTAATCTTGCTTTATATAAAACATCGCACCTAACCTTGCCTGGGTCATAACACATGACTTCTTAGTGTGATTTCACCTTCAGTTGTGAATGTTTGGATGCTATTCTTCATGTTTTCTCATATGAAATTCACTTGTGATTTGTTCAGTGGAACTACTATTGCAGCAGTAATCAATATTAAAAAAAATCTCCTCAAATTGCTTCTTGTTTTTATCCAAAAATATTGTATACAAATCATTTCCTGGTGTACCATTCATATGGTACCATTAACATTGAAAAATATGAGTATATATCTTGTCATGCATATGCCAAGATTGATGTGATATTGAATTAAACTTGCAAAAGATGTTTTGCAAGAACATTATGATTATCTTTATCTCAATTTAAGAGAGATCCTCTTGAACATCCAAAGCCTTCTCACATGATGCAATTACTCTATTATGAACCTCTTTAATTGAGAACATCAAAGGAGTACTGATATGTAATGGGCACTACGCGTTCATCTTTTTCTGAGATTAACATTTTCTCGTGTATGGAGTTCATGCTTCATTTCATTTGATATATTACAAGTAGCATTGTGGTTGGTTTCTTTAAAATTTGGAACTTAATAATAACTTTTGATAACAAGTATTCAAAAGGAATTCATCCTCCAGAAAGCTATCAATGTATTCTAAACTGGACCTAACCATGCAACTCAACAACAAAGTGATTAGTCTATCAATTACATGTCGCTAGCTCTAATTTTTGGTGAGGTTAGTGAGATGGAAAAATTGCTTACAACTCATGATGTCCTGACTCTTGGTGATTCCTATATTCTGACTGTCAATAACTCAGTATGTCTATGATTGTTGAAATAACTTTAGGTAGAAAACTTCTAAGTTTTAATGACAATATCTCAAGCATGAAATTATTTATGATCAATAATAAAGTGGAAATTAACTTGACACATGGTAATGCGATAATTAACATCATCAACTCTTTAAATGCCCAAGACAAAATACAAATTTAGTGCATTTTTTTTTGTGACATTTGAATTGAGGATACATTTTGTAGATTCTTGTTAGATGAGATAGCATTAATGACTATGAATCACCAATTAGGCCCAAAGAATCTTATTTGTGTATAGGATTTTGGAAATGGCCATTTTTTTGTGGATGAACTTGTGTTATAATAGTTGAGGGTTATGGCAACCATTTTTTAAACCTTGTCTATAGATCCATATTTTTCTTATTGATGTATATGCTTTCTGGTATGTTGCTCCTTTAGCAAATTTTTTTCTGATTTTGTTGATCATCTTTCTTTACATTTGATAGAATTTTTTTCAGGTGGAGACAATAGCTTAATTGGTGTTGTCTTTCTTCTTTTTGCATTGGGTCTTTATTTTTATTCGACAAAGGTAGTAAAACATATTATGCTACTTTTTAAATTTGACCATCTTTCCCTACATGCTTTGTAGGTTTATGGAGAAAAAGGAAAAAAAGTTGCTACTATTTACTATATTAGGTAAGTTGTTTAGGTTTATACTATAAGGGGTATCCCAAGGCTCATATTTAAGAGGGTCATTGTCAAACCACCAATCTTCCCAAAATTCGATATGTCATCCATCCCCAACAATCCACCTAAGCCCTTTGAAAATTAAAGAATTGGCTTTTAGAATGTTATTTCAAATGGTTGAACTAGAAGGGAGAAGTTGAGAATATAAAATATCCTCAATATTATCTAGATTCCCTAGGTATTTATTAAAAATAATTTTAGTCCATTCATTATTTTCATATAGGAGTCTCCATAGTTGTTTAGCTAAAAGGGAACAGTTAAATTCTTTGATTTTTCTAATACCAAGACCTCCCATCTTCTTTGGTTTACACTTTACATAATTTTTCCTAAGATATTATATGAATATGTTTATACTCTTTTCTCCTCGACCTTAAGAAATTCTTGTAGATTTTCTCAATAAGTTTCTCAACACCTTAAAGAGGCTCATGGCATAGATAGGTAAATTTTGAAGAGTCAACTTTATAAGTTGGATCTTACTAGTTTGACTAAGAAAATCTCATTTCCATCCCAAAAGTTTACACTGAAACCTATCCAAAATATTAAACCAAAAATAATTAGGTATCAAGTTAGTGCACAAAGGCATACCTAAATATGAATTTGAGAGAGCCAATCTGATTCTCGGGGATGCACACAATAGACCTTTTCCTAGTCTCGGGTATATTCAAGAAGAAAATTGATCTTTTAGGAAGACTAAGTTTTTTACTAGAAGCCACTTCATATTTCAGAAAAATGGAGTTGAGATTTCTTGCTTCTATAACAGAGGCTTCCCCCATAATTAGAGTATCATCAACAATTTTTTGATAAGAACACACCTAGTTGAAAGAAGACAAAGAAATCCCCATTAGAGAACCAACACTGATAGCCTTCTATAAAAATATTCCTAAAGATTCCACCATAAGCACAAAGAGGATGGGGGAAATGGGATCTCCTCATCTAATCCCTATAGAGCTATAGAAATAACTTGATAGAGACCCATTAATAATCATTGAGAACTTAGGAGTTACAATAAGTTGCCAAATGATCTCAACAATTTTCTTGCCAAAACCAAAGGCCTTCAAAACTTTAATTTAAGGAATTTCCAATTAACCCAATCATAAGCTTTCATAAGATTCAGTTTCATAAAAAATCCATCTTTCTTATTAATAGATAGTGAGTGAATATTCTCATGCACAATAACAATAGAACTCAAAATTTTCCTACCAAGGACGAAACCACTTTGTTTAATGGAGATTACATTCAGAATAATTTATTGTAATCTTAAAGCCAACACTTTAGAAAAAAAATTATAAATGGAATTGCATAGGCCGATAGGTCTAAAATCCCCAAAAAAGTTGGCTTGAGGGATCTTAGGGATCACGACAATAAAGATTGAATTAAACTCTTTTAACACATGTCAGCTACCAAAAAAATCCTTCATAG
>VDFB02279228.1:0-15587 GCA_007258455.2 Sequoia sempervirens | reverse complement strand
GGGGCTAAATGTAGTGTAGAAAAATGTACACCTTTACATTTTCATTTTATGTTTGTCCCCCTTAATTTAATTGGACTTAATTAAGCCTCCAATTGGCCCAATTATGCATTTAAAATCCTAATTGATCCTATTTTTTGAAAGGGGAACTTGTATTAAACAATTACAAACATTAATTAAATTTCCTTAGAAATTGAGTGTCCTAGATTTAGGTGTTGGAAATATGATTGCATCAATTTTTTTTCATTGATGTCAACATAGTACCATATGTATGAGATGTTGACCAGAAGCTATTCCCTATCAATGATACTCTTTATCAGTGTAGCGGTGTACTGGTTTTTGGGTTTGGATTCTACCTCAAGACAAGCTATGACTCTAATATCTTAACTATGTCATTATGATTCACTCATATAGCTATACTTGGGATCTTGAGAAGTTTTGTGTTGGGAGCAGCAAGTTATCAATAACAAAGTTCAACTCTATACACTACAGTTGTTTCTCTACTCGATGCATCCGTGCGGGAGACTCTGCACCTTCTTATGAAGTACATTTGGATGCTATGGTTCCTATGGTTATCTCTCTAATGGTAGTATGATGAGAATCTAATGTTACATCATTTCTAGAAGTTGTTTGACCATTTTAAGCTCTTATGTTTGGTTCCCAGTCTTAGCCAACCTAACACTTGTTATGGGGATGTTTTGTATAGATCTTAGTCGACTTGGTATAATGCAATAATGTTTAAATCATATATGGTGCTAACAAAGAGAGTTTTGATTATTTTGCTTTCATCCAATTAGGCTGACCTAATTGATGAATAAATATATACTTGTATATATATATGAAATGTTTTGAAGTAAATGATGAGCATGGTGCATGAAGTGTGAGTGTGAAAAGGATTAAGTGGTATGTGAAGATTTGAGCCTAAATGCTTTATCAGTTCAGTGCAGATTAGTTGATCCATTGTTGTGTGAGGCAGTACTTCATATACTGAGCTTCATTTGGAACTGTATTCTGCACAAGAAAGGTGCATTCCATCAGTTCACACTTTTGGCAGTAATCCATAACTTTTATATTCTATCAATAAGCCATTTTTTTTGTATATCTATGGCAGTGAGCCCTCTGGGTTGTAGCCCTGTTGGAAAGTGAGTCCTTATTTCAAGCAGTGCACCTTGTTTCATGCAGTGAGCCTTTTTGTAATCGGTTTTGATATTCTCTATAGTGTGAGTTAATCCTCATCATGGTTTTTCCCTCATTGGGTTTTCCACATAAATCTAGTGTTATTGTGTTTATGTGTTGGATTTGAGTTTTTACATTGGAATTTGATGATTAATCATTTAAGCAACTTTAAGTATTAGTTCTGGTGACTGGATTAAAGGTTTAAGGGTGATCCCACAATACTAGTTTACAATTTTTGGTCAAACTGGACACTTAACTGATTTTTTCTAACTAAATATTCACTTTCGGGAACCTATAGTGGCTAAACTGTGAGGAATTTGAAGATGATGCAAACTAGTGATTTGTGAAATTTTGTCTGTATATTCTAAATATATTTTTTTCAAATTTTTTGGAATCAGATTGCACTTATTTTTCCATCTCCTTCAAAAACTAGTTTTTTTTTCAGTAAACACCATTTTTAAGGAGTGATGCTCATCGTGTACAACATAACATTTTTTTCATAAAGGATAAAATTATAATTTTTTAAAATTTATATTTGTAATTATGATATCTAGCACTTTCATTTGGTTTCATAGTGTTTTATTGAATATTTGTTTCCCTAATCAAGTTTCAAAGTAAAACCAATTACAATTCAGACATAGGCAGACTGTATACAACATAAAAAAATTTGTATGTATCGAAATTCTTTTTTTTGTTGGATCAAGGACTTTAATATCTAGTGCACTGATTTTTATTTTTTTTTAAATGATAATCTACTATTTTTCCACATGTGCAAAACAGAGAGCTTGATTTTCGGTGAAAAATGTACATTCACAAGAAATAAAAAATAAATATAATAATCAAATTAAATTTATTTAAAATTATACTTTTTGGGAAGCTTCTAATAAGGACTACATATGCACAAAAAAATAAAATTTAAATGAATTCATTTGATCCCCCAAAAGATAAATCAAAAGTGGTTTTTTATCAGCATTTTGATGGGTGTAAAGGAGACTTTGTTATAGGTATGGCTTAAAACTAGAGGGGTTTTATCTAAGGGGGTTTGATCTAAGGTGGTTTGATCAAACCATCTTCAATTGGAATCCTTTAAATAGAACTTTTCAAGGCTTAAATCATCATATTTTCTAAAAATATGTGATTTCAGAAAAAATCAGGATCTTTGAGAAAGTGTAAACCACTATTGTGGGATTACCCTTAATTCTATGACAATTGATTCACCCCCCCTCTCAGTTGTCCTATTCAGCAATTGGTATCAGTGCTTGGTCCTCTAGAATGAGTTTAATAGCTCGAAGGAGATCTTGGTAGGTTGAAAAAAATGGTGAAGGAATCTTACTTGGATGATGAATTAAGAACAGAGACTACATAGTCCAAAAATGAAGATCTGAAAGAAAATGTCAAGCAAGCAGATGAATGCATTCAGAAACTAAGGAATCAGATCCGAAAGTTCAAGTTGAAACATAAAGAAGTTAACTAGGAACTAAAGGAAGCAAAGGATACTATTGAGAATCTAAGAATGAAACTTGAAGAAAGCAAAAGGGTGGAAGAGAATCTAAAATTGGCAATTGAACAAAGCAAGATAGAGGAAGGATGCTTGAAAGAGATTATCAATCAGAAGACAAAAAAATGTGATAAGCTTGAACAAGAAGTAGTAATCCGAAGAGTTGATCTGGAAAAATTGAAAGCTCATGAAGAAAGGTTCAAGACAAGTTCTACAATGCTTGATGAGTTGATTTCATCTTAGAAACCTACAAAGGATAAATGTGGTCTAGGACTTGAAGAAGGACAAAGCTCAAAGACTAAACCAGTTCTCAACAAAGTGCACAATCAAAGGAAATTTCAAGGTAATACTTATCAAAGAAAGAACTAAAGGAACAATATCAGAAGGATTCCCATCTGACAACCTAATGCTCAAAGGTACTCTTCTTTTAATGGTTTTTGTTTCTCATGCCGTAAATTTGGACATAGAGCAACAGAATGTAGAAGTGGGATGAACCAGAATAGAATAAGTCAAAATGTTGGATTATTTATTGGACAGTGTTATGTTTGCAACAAGTTTGGACATAGAGCTACCAAATGTAGAAGCCAAATGATGATGAATAGGTTTAATACTAGTAGAAGGATTCAATATTTTCAAGGCTATTGTTATGCATGCAATATCTGACACAAGTCTAATCAATTCAAATCAAGAATAAATGCAAATTCATTTGATCAAGGATATGTTGTGTGCCACACTTGTAACAAACTAGGACATACTTCAAAATTTTGTAGGAGCAAAGTTGGGAAGAAACCTAATCCGGAACAGAAAAACAAGCCTGTGAAAAAGGTAGATCCCAAAGAAGTAAGGAAAGAAATGACAAAAAATTGGAGAAATAAGGAAGAACCTAAGAACAAGGATGAATCAAATAATCATGTATCTACATCCGGTGTAGATACCTCTCCTAAGAATTGAACCCAGTAATGGTTTCAGGGGGAGCAGTCACATAAAAATCTAACAAGCCCCCAATATATGAGGTGGCATGTGATGAAACAAGGATAAGTGATGTGAATCTTTATTTTGAAGGTAGTGGAGAAAATTTTGGCAAAAAATAAGAAAATTAGGAAAATTGTGGAGCTCTTCTTGGTTTACAATGTTTCTCATAAAGTAGTTGGCAACTTTAAAGCAAAAAATACAAAATTAGAGCAAAATCAAGTGAATCCAAGAAAAGCACCATAACTTGGAGGAAAAGGGAGATTGTGGAAATGAGTCTATTGTATTAGAGGATTTGTCATCCAAAAATTTATCTGGAAACTTCGTTTGAGGGGAAGGTATTGACAGAGGAAAGTACTGATGATGATGTCATAAGCGATAAATTACTCTTTGTGATGAAACCCTAAAAGTGACAAGTTAAATAAGGTAGTTGAGTGGTCATTCTCTTTCACATTGTGAATTGAACAAGATAAGGAGTAAAGTGTAGCCGAGAGATAAGAAGTTAGGGTTTTTGGCAAGCAAAAGTACGAAGAACAAATATGAAACTATGGAGTCAAAGGGAGTGGTGGTATTTGATCCATGCAGCAACAAATTGCATAAATTAAGTAAGTTATAGATTGATGAATTTAACCATGAAAAGATTCAAAATTTTGAAGGTTCACTCTCAGTTGAGAAAATAGAAATGGTCAAGAGTCTAAGGCACAAGGGTTTAGACATTTGGAGAAAAATTCCATACTTTTTGGATGTAGACACTATTCGGTTTGTCCTAAGCAGAATTCAAGGTAATCAAACCCTATAGGATTACAAAGGAAGCAATTGCAGCAATTATAGGGTTATGTAATAATGGATTTGTTCCAGTAAAAAAGTTAGTGAAGAAAAAATAGTTTGAAGCCCTAACTGGAGTGACAGGAGACCAAAGGGCACTTCAAATTCACACCATAGCTGACCCTGTGATAAGGTATGTAGCATATGGCATTTATGTAACTAAGGGTTAATTTTCAGGTTAGATTAGAGTTTAGCAAATCAACAAAGACTAAAACCCAAAGAACTACAAAGTACAATGGAAACTAAAATAAATGAAACAAGTATACCAGATAATTGTTGAAGCTTCCATGATTCCTCTTTGTAGCACCTTCTAACTTGCTGATTGTCGTGTTGCCCTCAGACTGAATGTGCGAGCAATCTTTGACGAAGTCCTACACAAGCTTTGAAGGATTTGAATCTAAATACCTATGCCTATGACAATATGATTAATAATGCCTATGCCTAAATATGCCAAAACTTAATGGAATATGACAATAAATGCTGCAATTTCTATAAAATGTCTAAGTGTGTCAGTGTGTAATCTAAAAATGAGAGCAAAATAGCATTTTATAGAAAATTCCATTTTGAATGGACGGACGAGATCGACTTTCAACAGAGACCTAAAATCAAAGGATGAGATTAAATCTGACAATCCCTAATGAGGGTTAGGGAAAAATCCTTAAACGAGTGGTCGAGATGTCATCTAAGAAGATCGAATCGGCGGTGGAGAATAAATGAATAATTAATTTGAAAATAAATATTTTCAAAAATCAAGAAGATAAGAGCAACAAAGATCAGATTTGAAAATCAAGAATCCACCATACTTTGATTTTGAGGAATATTACCATTTGAATTCAAATTAATCAAAACATGGATTTGTGAGATAATAAATAATTGATTTCTAGATTATTTCCACCAAATGAACTGTAATAAGAATGGATACATTTTAAATAATTTATATTTAAAATGAGAGAAAGATTAATTTTGACAATTAAATAATTAAATATAATTATTTAATTTAGAAGATATGATTAATAATCAAATAAATTAATAAATCCATTTAATTATGAGGATTAAAGTGACATATTAAATAAATAAATGAAATCTCATTTATTTAATAACGGAAGAAATAATGAAGAAGGGTAATAAATAAATTCAAGAAATTTATTTAATTAAGGGAAGATTCTAGATAATTAATGACGTATTTAATAAATAAAATTTATTTATTTAATAATCATGAAGAATAAAAGGACATGAATTAATTAAATAATTATGAATTATTTAATCAATAGTCGAATGTGGACTAAGGACATAATTAAATATCATAATTATGCTAGGATGAAAGTGGTAAAAATGAGCTTGCAGGCCTAGGCCTTTAAGTGTTCTATTTTTCCCCTCTTTGTCATAATGTAGCAAGTCGCATTGTGACAAAGAAAATAAGTCAAAGCCATGCCCCAGTGAAGGTATAGAGTATCAATGCCCCTTCGGGAAATTTTTCAAATTTTGGGTCGGCGGTAGAAAAATTTGGAAAGGGTCCCGATCAGTCAATTTGATGACCAGAAAAATGATGGCGCAAACGGTTTTGGATTCTGACATGTTTAAGATAGCCAACGGGGTGGTCGAAGTTGGTCAAATGAGCCTCCAGTAATAAACTAGTTGACAAATGCCATTTTGACTTTATAAATAGGTTGAAAAAGGGGTAAAAGTCAATTCATTTCCACTATTCACTTTGCAAATTTTGAGAGCTCAGAGCGAAAAGGACTGCAGCGAGGATGGTAATTCCAGTGACAGAGCATCACGACGAGATCGTGTGGACCTTCAGGGAGGCAGAGGGCTCAGAGCCAATGATATGTACCCCTAACCCCCTTTGTAATGTTTTCGTTTTGCATGCCAAAAGTAGGGTTTTAGGGCGAATAACAAATGCACCGTGATGCATATGCGTGCACGTAAGCTACATTTGACTTTGCGTTTGACGCATTTGATGCGTTGCGATGCAAGTACAAGGGTAGTTTAGGGCAGGCCGAGGGTTTGCAACGTATTTTCCAAAAACTATGATGCATTCACCTTTTTTAGCTGCATTCAAAAGTTAGAATGTCGCAATCGTCATTTTGTGACGCATTCGCTTGTTGAAGAGACGCATTTGAATGGAACGATGCAAGTGTCATATATCGTGATGCAAGTGCTCTGATGTGACGCATTTGAGTGACCGAATGACATAATTGAAATGTCACGACGCATTTGAAGTATGAAATGATGCATTCGTTGTTTTGTGACACAATTGCAGTCAACACGATGCATTTGATGTTTAATTTGACTAGGGCTGATTCTAATGCTTTTGAAATCTGAAATGCTTTTGATGATATTGACAATTGTCTAGAAGGTACTGATGTGTTGTTTGGCTTTGTGCAGAGATAGCTTTCCCCTATTTACACACGAGAGAGCAGACCGATGACCTTCTGATTTGCTGACCAGTTGACTCTACGGGAGCGACGACGACTGATGCGGCTAGGTTTGTTCTATGTCGCCTATATGCCCGCTATTTGGGGACTACTGACTGTGTTATGCAAGCGTTGGCATTCGGATACATGTTCCTTTCACTTGCCGACAGGTGAGGCGACTATTACGCTTGAGGATGTCTACCGCATTCTACGTGTGTCAATCCAAGGAGAGCGGATCATCTATGACCCTCGCCATGGCCAGCAGACCTTCATAGCATACTATCGAGATGAGGGCGCAGGACTCGGCATCCAGGGATATGAGATCCGCTAGGAGTTTATGGTGGAGCATTATGCTCGTTTTGATGCATTCCTTGAGACACTTATTGGCGGGATACTGATTCCTAACCATTGCAGACATGGGTTCCCTATTGGCTGGGGAGACATCTTGGTTGGGATGAGACGAGACAGGACAGTGTATGCCTGGGGCCCTTGTTTATTGGGCACATCTACCACTAGGGGCACGAAGTTGTCTACCGGAGAGCAGAGAGTATATCCTGTGGCACCACACTGATGATGATTTTGGCCTGGGAGCACATCACGATATTTCGTCTGCCGATTCAGAGACCACAGTTGGCCGAGGGGATTCCCTATGTGTACTACTATGTCGGTGCACTACAGCAGACATGGATGGGTGAGAATGGTTGGTGGCAGCATTAGATTGATACGATGGTGTCATTTATCTGGAGGTCATATAGAGACTTTCAATAGTGGGACGATGAGGTGGACCATCTCAGCCTATGCAGACAGTATCGGTACTTGATTGGCAAGACAATGCAGAGCCAACTAATCATCGAGGTGTATCTGCTGCAGTGTGTCCTCAGACAGTTTGGAGAGCAGTAGGGTGTACCTGCAGGGACAGCCGAGTATGCTCGGTCCTCTAGAGATGCAGCTTGGGGGCCAGCGATTCTAGTAGCATTCTCCGAGCAGCAGATCGATGGGCTAGGAGCCCAGTCATGGGGATGGAGAGGTGGGATTGTAGATTCCGGGACCATAGCAGATTATGACCTATGGTGGCAGGCACATAGACTAGTGTCGCTGACAGATCCATATGGGCCAGCACCTATGGACAGGAGGTTAGGCATACCACGTGTGCCGAGGGCCAGGCGAGGAGGCAGAGACAGTGATAGGGGCAGAGGTTGGGGGAGGGATAGAGGTAGGGATGGAGGTAGGGGGAGAGATGGAGGCCAGGACAGAGGCTGGGATGGAGGCAGGGACGAAGGCTGAGGTTGGGATGATGGGGATGATGGAGGGGATGGAGGAAGGTGTGGGAAAAGAAGGAATGGATGGAGGGTGGAGGGGGAGGAGGGAGAGATGAGGGAGCTTAATGAAGGAGAGACAGAGGAGGATGTGGTGGAGGTGGAGAGATGAGGAGGAGGAAGAAAGGAGGAGGGAGGCCGAGTAGGGAGATAGATGTGGAAGACAGTGGATAAATGGATGGAGTCATGGAGAGGGATGCCGTGGATGATGAGGGATGGATGGACATGGATGGATGGAGGGAGGGATGGACCAAGGAAGGCATGGAAGGGGTAGATTCAGTGGACAGAAGAGGGAAGGACGACAGTAGGAAAGAGGGGGATATGCAGTGGTGGAGTAATGGGTGGCATGCTTTATAATGAGTAGAGGGTGCCTCCCTCGCTGAAGCGACGATCCGGACATTGTCGCCAGCTAGAGACGAGGACAGGCAGTGGTCACAGATCAGGGAGTGCCAGTGGCATCCAGAGTCACACCAGTGTTGGAGGATCCACCTCCTCAGAGCACACATTAGGGCATAGGTCCCACCACTCACACAGGCATGCCTTGAGTCACCATTCGAGCCACAGTCATGGGTCGACCAGTTCAGGGAAAAGATCAATAAAGAGGCAGCCACTAGTGGCAGATCTGTCAACATCATAGAGTCAGGCTGCAGTGACGTCACAGGTGTCCATTACTGTGGAGATGATGCCATCATTGGTTGTATAGACAGAGACTGCTATAGGTCCACCCATTATCTCAGCGCCAGTCACAGATCCTTAGCTGCCACACTCTTCGCCATGAGGGGATGATGAGAGCCTCCCCTAAGGGCATGTTTTCTATACTTGTTTTTATGTTATGACACATTATGTATAGACCATTGAGCCTGCGAGCTCCATTTTTGGGATATCTATTGACTCTATCTTGTGACATTGTATATTTTTTAGATGATATTATATGATGATGCAGTTTTGATGCGTCCTACATGTGTGTTATGTGATGTTCTTTGATTCATGCATTATGATATATGTGATGTGATGCCTTATGTATGATGTTGATTTATGATGGATGATGGTATTGTGTATGTTCTAAGATGGTTTCTTATGATATGATGTGATGATGATGCCATGCTTATTTATATGTTATGTTGATTTTGTGATGATGGTGATAATGATATGCATAATGTATTTATTTGAATGGATGTCATGTTTATGATAATATGAATGCAATATGCAATAAAATGTATATGATTTAATGTTATGGATGATGTATGTATGGACCTAATGCAATGTTTATATGATCATGTATGCACTTATGTTTTTGTATGTCACAGGATATCATCGTGAGATGGATGAGAGAGGATGACCAAATTGAAGGAGATGCATGTTAGTTCCTAGACCAAATCCTTCAAAACTTTACCATAGGACTTTAATATTTATTGCTCTTAATCATCATTGGGAAGATTGTTGTAATGGCCAACAAACACCATGATATGACATAGATCAAGGTGTGCAAGTTCGTACCATCACATAAGACAAGCAGTCACAAACAACGATGATCATGACTCAAACTAAGAGCGTGATTGCCCCATTCTTTTGTCATAATCAACCACAAGCAGAAAAAGACAAGAAGGACAATTCATGAAACATTGTTGCTCCTCTAAATCATGTTTCCAGGACATCCTTGGGAAACTAGCGGCATGATTGCCAAAATATAAAAATAGAGCCCCTATCGTGATACGTCATTTTTCTAAATCCCAGAATCAGGATCTTGCTAAGAAACTAGTAATCATGTGCATCAATCGTCATGATACGTCGCTGCTTCTCTAAATCCTATTATTGGGATCTCGCTGAAAAACTAGTAACATGATAAAAAGACAAAATACAAGTGCCAAGTGTTTGCCAAGTGCATTTGGATATCCATTGTTCTGATTCCAAGATGTCAGGTTTGATGATGTCAAGATGCCGAGGTGTTTAAAGTTTTGGCGATGCCAAGATGACGAATGTCGAAGATTGCCAAATTTAGGGACACATCTTGAATAATGTTGATGTCAAGAGGATTGATCCCTAAATGTCGAAAGGGGTCCCTCGAAATGATGACGATGCCTAGGAAGGACACATCCTAAGGCATAAATGACAGAGTTGGTTCTTCAAAAGGACACATCTGAAGAATATTGATGTCAAGAGGAGTGATCCTTAGATTTCAAGAGGATCCCTCAAAATGTCGAATGACGGTGATGATGCCTAGGAAGGACACATCCTAAGGAATGAATGACAGAGGTTATCTTTCAGAAGGACACATCTAAAAGCTAACCAAGAGTTGACAGTTTGGCAAGTTATGATCATTTGACTTGTTTTGACTGAGTTTGACTTGTGTTGACCATATGTCAATTTTCTTTGGCATGCTAATGTGTTTGTCATTTTTGAATAAATAATTGCCATACTTTGTTTTAATTAGTTGTTTTGACCTATAGATTTTTGATGTGTGTGTCACTATAGTGCCATGAACCCTAATGGACTGACCTAGTGTGGCCTCGGGGGCTCATCGACAAATGGCCTTGCCTACGTCATGCAATCAGAGACCTCGTAGTCTGACACGACCAATGACTTTGTCTTGATGACCAAAGATTGCGTCATGATTTTATTTTGACAAACCTAAAAGGACTGACCTAATGTCTCGGGGACTCGAAAATGAGCCTTGCTTATGTAGCAAATGCACAGAGACAATGTAGTTTGGACAAATGACAAAGACTTGATTGAGTGAATTGACAAGCAATGACTCTATTTTTGTGTTTTCGAGTAGTTTGACATTTGTTGTGGTTTTCTTTAGGACGTTTTTCAGTTTTTTAGGTCTTTCTTTAGGACGTTTTGCGATGTTTTTGGTCTTTTTTTAGACTTTAGGATGTTTTTGGCCATTGTCTTTTTCAGGACTTTATGATGTTTTTTGTCTTTAGGATGTTTTATTATCTTTGGTCTTTTGCCATGTTTTTATCTTTTTAGACTGCGATGTTTTTGTCTTTTTCTATATCTTTAGCAATTTCGAACTACGCGCGATCCCACCATGGGCTATTATTGATAAAATTTTGCCCCCAACAAATCCAAAGACTTAGCCAATTTTAAAGGACATGAAAGGGATGTGTCTAGGGTACCAGATAGATAGTATAGAGGACTTGATGTCAACCGTTTATCAACCATGAAAGGAAGGGTATGATGTGGTGGTGACGGAAAATGTATTTCCAAATTCCCAGGCCACGACAAAAAGTAATGATGCAAGAGCAATGATCGATTATGCATTTATTACCGCTTGCCGTGTTTTCAGTAAATCGCAGTTGATTGACTTCATTTTTGTGTTATTAAAAAACGCTTGTTTTACGTGTTTCATCATAAATATTCTTACCATTTTTCAATTCTTATTTTATGGTTTTCTCACCGCATCTTCTAATGCTATGCGTAGAACTTTTGCAGATGTAAACTATCGATAGGATCTGTTAGTTGTTCTCCATCTGGAGTCGCCAAGTGATAGGATCCAAAACCAAAAGAGGATACAATGATGTAAGGACCCAACCAGTTTGGTTCAAACTTTCCTAGCTTTTCTCTATCATCCTGGTTCTTAGGGTTCTGCATGAGGACTAAGTCGCCAATGTCAAATTTCTTGACCATAACCTTCTTGTTGTAACCAAGCGATAGAGTACTATTTTGATACACGCGTAGAGGATTATTTAGGGAATTTTTCTTTCCCAACATCTCCAACCTTCGTAGGCGCCACTGCCTATGGCCTCATCATCGCTAAAACCCTTTAGGGAGACTCTGGTGGGAAGGAATTTCAACCCCATGGGCAAGATGGCTTCGGAAGCCCAAAAGACTGGTGGAAAGGAGTGGCCTCAGAGGGCATATGAATTCCTATGCTGTAAGCCCACGGTGGAGCAGTGGTTGAGGTTCATGCTGGCCATGGCTGGCCATTGATGTTTTTGAGGATTTTAACACGGTTTTATTTGATGCCTCAAAATTTTTGATCAACAATTTCTTAAAAGTGGTACTGATAAAAAGCGATGAAAATGGTGGCCGGAGCTGAAATTCTCACAAAATCATGAACTCTTGTTTTAAACTAATGTCTATTTGTCAATGATGATGAATTATGGATAAAAGCCATACCGGCTAAAATGATGTAGTTAAGAATGAACTTGGATATTTGTTTGCTCATATGTACGTCGAGGGATGGTTTTCGATCCAATTTTTGTAAAAATACTTGAAGTGGCTATGGATGATGAATTTGTGGCCATTGGACGAGGTAGGATGGATCTTACCCACGAGGTCGGGTCCCCACTGAGCGCAAGGCCAAGGAGAGGTGATCGGCTAAAGTTCCTGTGCTAGAGCGTGGATCAAGTCACTGTGAATCTAGCATTGGCGACAAGTCCTAACATATTCTATTGCATCCTTTTCAACGGTCGGCCAATAGTACCCCAGTCTCATTACTTTCTTGGCTAGAGTAGGACCACTCGAATGAGACCCGCATATACCGTCATGTACTTCGCGTAAGGTTGTACATGCTTCATTGGTGTTGAGACATCTAAGGAGGGTGTCGTCAAAGCTACAGTAGTAAAGGGTGTCACTGACGATGTCATACCTTGCAGATTTTCAGATGAAGGACTTCTTCTGGTTATTGGACAGGTTGGGTGGAATGGTTTGAGACTTAAGGTAGTCATAAATATCCTGGTACCAGGGAGAGTCGGGACCAACAAGTTCGCAGACCATCTCTGACTCTGGAATGTCATAGGCAGGGACCAGCAATTGTTCTATTAGGAATTCCAACTGAGGCAGATTGCTTGGAATGCCGAGGAGAGAGCCTATTGTAGCCATTGCATATGTTGCCTTGTTCTGTGCTCTCGGAACTTGTTCAAAAGTTACCATATGAAAGTACGTTTGGAAACTGTCAACCATCCATTTGTAGGGCATCAGCTTCTCATCTTTTGTGTCATAGTCATCATTAACCTGGTTGATGACGAGCTGAGAATCCCCATAGACATGTAGTGCTCTTATTTTCAATTTTATTGCCATTCTAAGTCCTGTAACTAGTGCCTCGTATTCCGCCACATTATTTGTTCATGGGAAGGAAATGCGGAAAGACTTAGGAATGGAGTCCCCTTGAGGGGTGATGAACGGGATCCCTTCCCCCGAGCCATGATTTGTGTGTGATCTGTCAAAGTAGAGTCGCCAAGGTGACTTAGGTTTCGTATGGAATATCGACTCATCTAGAAAATCTGCCACTAACGGGTGATCACTTTGTAAAGGTGTGTTTGCCAGCTGGTCCGCTATGACTTGTCCTTTTATTTCCTTTCTTTCTACATATTGAATGTCGTAGTCGCTCATAATCATGACCCATTTTTCCAAACGTCATGTTAATGTTGCCCGACTTAACAAATATTTGAGGGGGTCGATCTTTGCTACTAGTTGCGTCTGATGGCTTAACATATAATGTCTTAGCTTCTGTGTTGCAAAGACCACGGCTAGACAAGCTCGTTCAATTGATGTATAGTTTAGTTCATACCTGACCAATGTCCGACTGATGTAATATACAACTCTTTCTTTTTCCTCTTGGTCACTTTGTGCTAGTAATTCCCCCAGTGCTGAATTAGTGACAGAGATGTATAGGATCAATGGTTTTCCATGAATGGGAGGCATGAGGACTGGTGGTGATAGTAGGTAATCTTTGATTTTTTGAAAGGCTTCTTGACATTTATCTATCCACACAAAGGGGATACCCTTGCGTAACAGATATTGGAATGGGTGACACTTGTTAGCCAACTATGCTATGAAGTGTCGAATAGATTGTACCCTTCCTTGTAGGGTTCTGAGTTCACTAATTCCTTTCGGCAGAGGAATTTCTATGATTGCTTTTACTTTTGCTGGGTCGACCTCAATGCCTCTTCGAGAAACTATGCATCCCAAGAGTTTACCTGATGTTACACCGAAGACACATTTCTTAGGATTTAGCCTGACTTTGTATTCTTCCAGTCTCTTGAAAATTGTGTCTAACACCTTCAGATGATCTTTCCTTGTTATTGATTTAGCCAATAGGTCATCTACATAATCTTCCATTATTTTATACATCATGTCATGGAAGATTGTGGTCATAGCCCTCTGATATGTGGCGCCGACATTTTTGAGACCGAATGGCATGACATTCAAACAGTATGTACCCCATGGGCAAGTAAATGTCATTTTGTGCTGGTCTTCGAGGGAAATGTGAATCTAATTATAGCCGAAGAAACCATCCATGAGGGACAGCATCTCATATCCTGCTGTGAGGTCAACTATGATATCAATATTTGGTAAAGGAAAGTCATCTTTTGGGCATGCCTTATTTAGGTCTCTAAAAGTTTTGCAGACTCGAATCATTCCATTTGGCTTTGTTACGGGCACCAGGTTATATATCCATTCAGCATAGTCAATAGACCATATGAACCTGGTGTCTAGAATTTTCTTCAACTCAGCCTTGACCAATAGAGCGACTTGAGGATTCATTTTGTGTAACTTATGTTTAACTGGTTTGGCATTAGGCAATAGTGGTAGATGGTGCAGAACCATTTATGGGTCTAATCCTGGCATGTCAGCATAGGACCATGCGAAGTTGATTTTACGTTCTGCAAAGAATTTGTGAAATTATGGTCTCTCTTCTTCAGTCAATGATGCAGCAAAGAGGACCATTTTGGGATCTTCTACAGTTGATATGTTGTCTTCTATGGTGTCTTCTATAAGCATAGCTGATTTCTCTTGTTGTACGGAAAGAAAGTCCAGTCCTCCATCTTTGGGCACCTCAGAGAGGTTTTCACCCATAGATACGTCCTTTGTTTTTACTTTTTTGTCATCAGAAGGTGCCTTTCAGTTTTCACCTAAAGACGTTTCATTTTCTATTTTATTTTTCATTTTAATTTTGCTACTAGAGGACATAGCAGTCTTGCCGAAGTAGGTCATGCAATCTAAGTCAATGGTGAATCTTGACTTGTGATCACCACTGGGTATGCCCTCACGTAATCCCATAAACTCTGCAATTGCCTCATCATTCTGAAAAGTGTCCAAGACTGGCGGGCCTTGTTGGTCCCAATCGACTAGCTGAGGATAAACTAGGGAAAGCTTGCAGATGGATTCTATGATATTGTAGATGAGATTATTATCATCCAACTCCACATCAGACTCTATCCAATATTCCCCTTCACTAGTCTCATATTCGTTACCAAAATAAGGGGTGAAGGACTTAGAGTCATGGTTGTCAGTGTCATCTGGTACTTCAGATGGATTGGACTGAAGGGATTCAGGTGGTGGGTCTTGTATTTCATGGGGAGTGGTAATGGGACTTTGACTATTTGGTGCCTGATCAATTTTAAATGTTTTCCAAAATCTTTGTTCAGAGGTTAGTTC